>KN477120.1:80535-106413 GCA_000787095.1 Periophthalmodon schlosseri | reverse complement strand
AGGGAAAAAAGGTTGAAGAAAAGGAGAGAAGAAGAGGAGAGAGGGAGGCAGTTGTTATCTGTGTGCCCTTGTCTTGACTTCCTCTCGAGCCTTTGAAGTGGGCACAAATAAAGAAACAGGCTTGTGTTGGCACATCAGAGGGAGGTTCAGATGTAGTCCATGTTTACCCTCCTGCATCGCTGCTGGCGAACTCCTGCTGGTTTTCAACTGTCCATGGAGCTCTCCATGTACCAGCTTCGCTGCTGTGACACTGTGCTGTTAGCGGAGTGTTTATGAGAGATAGCACGTGTCCTTGTATTTCTAATAGAGTGTGATGCCTTTCCGAGTGTGCGCTGGGCTTGGAAAATGGAGCCATCCATCGGATTATGGGAAGACAGCTCTTTCAGAAAGGAGGGCCTGCATTAGCATAAGAGGCCAAAAGAAGAGATAGAAGGAGGAAGACAGGAGAGGGGAGAGAGGGCAAAAGAGGGGAGTGGACCACACTTGCCAAGCTGTTTGGGGATAAATCCTGTGGCTGGGATCAAGTATTCTGGGCAGGGATTTGGCCCTGGGTCCACTCAAAGCAAATGGAAAATAACAGGCTGCGACTAAATAGGTGGCAATGTAATGATAGCTCTGTCAAGTCCAGGGGTACAGAGAGAATAAAGGAGTCTAGTGGAGAGAGGGATGAGGAGGGAGGAGTGGCAGGCTGATGGAGGCTGGAAAGGAGGACTAGAAAAAATGTAAAAGAGGACAAACTGAGTAAAGAGAAGCTGATGAAAAGATGCACAGCTTTGAGAAGAAGAGGAAACAGACTCCAGTCCGATCAGCTCAACACCAGGCAAACTAAATAACTGAGGAAAATGTGGTCAATTTAGTTAAGAAATTGTAAATGATGTGATTCTTTCTTCACCTGTTCAACTGTGATCACTCAAAGGACCTTATGTTGATCATAGTCATAGTCTACTAAAGTAATAAGTGCTTATATCAAGTGGCACGGCTTAAAAGACACAATTTGTAATTTGACTGGCCGACCTGGCCCTGTTGCATTCTCACATAACACCACTAGATGCCATCTATGTTACTGCTGTCTGATAGTGTACCAGCTTTGTCCTGACAGTGTGTGTGACACATTTCACATCTGACATCTACTGGTAAAAAAAAAATCAAATAAACTTACAGATGGTAGCTTGAACTGCTGCTTTGTTACAAATATGGCATAAGTGCTAAATGTTTGATTTTATGTAAAATGCTGTTTTCATCTGCACTTTGTCATAGATTTCAATAAAAGATCATTGTCAACCTGGCATTTGAATTCCTCATTTGAATAGAGGCTATTAACTGACTTCATTTAGCTATTCCAACAGTCATTCATTTGCAACTTTGATTTAACACAGGGATAAATCTGGCCAAGCACCTGTAATGTACTATATTAACCCAGGACAATTACCTCTTTTCAAATTTTAAGAATAGGACGGTGTGTGTGCCCATTTTTCATCCTCCCAGTGCTCAGAAGTTAATTAACAAGGTCATTACACTGCAGTCAATGAGCGCGATGCGAGATGTGTTTTACACGCCATGTTTAATAAGCCCCAATCCTCTCCATCGCAGTATTGGCACTGCTCAAATGACTTTCCAATAATGACAAGCGCTCCCCCAGAGGTAGCGTTTCTGTTCTGAAATGGCAGCTACCTGATAAGAAGAAAAGAAATGTGTCAATAAGACAGTTGTTTGTGTCCTCAGTGATCAGTTTTGCTGCTCAGGGGGAGTGTACTTGACAAGTGCTTGTGGCTGTCATTGAGAAAAGCCAGATAAAGAAGATATCTGGACAAGGCCAAGAGCTAACAAAGGGAGACCGTGCAAACAAACAAGAAAGTCCAGCTTGACTCAAGAAATAGTCACAACAACACTTGTAGTTTACAACTATGTGCACATCTAAAATGGTTTCACAATTGGCTTTTGGATATGTTTTTTTTTTTTTTTTACATGGATACATTTGCACAAGATTTTTACTCAAAGCACCTAAATTTTGCTGTTTCATGTGTGTGCCTTTCAGTAATTCTACATATTCAGTGTCTCCCTCTCCAGAGCTCAACATGCTTCTCCATCACTGCTATATATACATCAGCATGTTGTAATCCATCAAATCTGGTTTAAATCTATACACTTTCACCATTGAGAATAATGCATAATTTCTGACCTTTCAAAACCGGCACTGGTTTTCCCGCCAAACAATGAAAATAAACCAAAGCGTCCAAATGTATTCTGTACCCATCGCAGTGATATGTTGCTACCATCCCTACCTTTAGCCAAGCACAGCAGTTTTTTTAACCAATGTGTGCCACCCATGCAGTGCACTGACATGGCCTCTGCTTGATTGGAGCGGACCACCGGGGCAGAGAGGAACCACCTGTCTGCCCAGCATTACCATATCCCTATTTACCCGCTGTCAGTACCTTCCACCTCGCGCCTGCTAAATGGCACAGGCCTTGAGCTCTGAAAATCCTCTTTTACGTTTCCCTCCGAGCCTCAAAGTACATTCATAAATGCCATGTTGCTCCCTAATAAGTCAATAGCTCCTGCGCGTAGCAATTACTGACAAAACAAGAGCGCTCTGTGGGGAAAGGCCAATTAGTCCGCGGTGGCAGCAGGTAGCAAGCCCGCGCCGTACATTACAATCTTTCATAATGTAATAGTGTAGCGTCACAGCTAGCGACAGACAGCGGAAGGCTCAAATGACAATAACAGGATCAATAGAGGTGTTATAGCTGCCATAGAAAGCATTGAATACCATGAAAGCACATTCTATTGTCCGGTGCAGTTGTTTATGAGCATGTAATCCATCTCAGATCATAATACTCGCTTAACTACTAAAGCCGCGGGCGATAAATGTAATATCAATACGCACATAACTGCACCAGATGATTTTCAGATAATGTAATGTTAACACTCAACCCAGGAGGCAAAGACAGAAAAACAGTGTGCATGTGGCAGGCCTGCATTAACCTTTCTGCTCTGCTTAGTCCAAATAATTGCTCTGTTGTGGTTTGGAAGATGAGCCAGAGGAGATGGACAATTCGGCGAAAAAGGAGGCAGAGGGAGGAAATGTCCACTCCTCTGTGCTGTAAGAGTATCCGGTCGCAAATGAGCAGCAGGTTATGACACGTGCATCCCACAGACGTAATGGTGAGTTCAAACCTGTAGAATAAAGCGGGATGAACACAAAACAATACAGATTACTCAAGTTTCCAAGTCCAATTATTCAGTTAAGTGTAAGCACAACACTTACATCAGTGTCAAACAAACACTAGTGTCCCCGAGTCTTCTAAACAATTGTGAAAGTGCGTTCTAAGCCAAAGAAGACAGATGTGGTGTAAAGTTCAAGCTGTTGTTTAAATAATAATATGTGTGGAAAGTTCTTGCTGTGTGTTTTGGCAAATCTTTTCGACATTATGCTCTATCATTCAGTATGCATCTTCACAGTTTTGCAGTTAATAGATTTTCATTTCACAAGGATTTATTTAAGTGTGTTTTTAACTTAAACCACAATAGAAACAAATGAAGCCATTGCAGATCAGTGATGTCTATGTAGGCTCGCAGACATTGTTTGCCCTCCATTATCATGTGAAAATAAAATACACAAACCAGTTCAAACAGTATGGCTCTAAAAAAGACAAAAAGCTTCATTACCGTCTGTCGTACGACGGCAAGAATAATCGCAAGTGCAACGGCTGCAATTTTTGAGGCGCCATAATTTCCATAAACAACCAAATTTCCTGTCTTATTCGGCATAAAAAGTGCTAACACTGAAGTTTAGATGTGTACAAACATGTTCTGAAATGTGAACAGAAAGACATATAAACTGACAAACTAGTACATTCTTCTGGACGTCTTTAAGATAAGAACTTTGAACAAGATGCTATTATTAAAGCAGCACAGTATGTAACTTTTAAGCCAGAAAATAAATTAAATAAAAGCAAGGTTTTTCAATTTGGCTGTGTTTGTGTGCACTAAAAAATTTGGAAAAACATGTATTCAGGGATGAATCTAATGATAATTTTTTTGATTAATCGACTAATTGCCTGTGCAATCAGCGGCGCCTGTACAGATCGCGGTGCCTGTACCGTCCACTCTCTGACAATGATCTTCTGTGTGTGTCTCGCACATGCACTGCTGTGCTTTGTGTGGAAATACAGCGCAGATGTTCAGGGCACACCTGTACCTGTTATATCTGCCACATTAATTAAAGACTCGGCTCCAAAGCCAACGCATCGACACGTATCCTTACTGTGAGCAGGCTTGCATTACCACAGACCTGACTCTTACTTTCCCCAAAGGGACAGGGTTTCATCCTGCTTGTTTGCATGGAACCTGTTCCTTTGGCTATTATATTCCACAGTATGGCATGTATCTATCTCCATGAGGAATGCTCCAAAGTGTGGTTTTAACTTTCTTTTTCCATGGAATCATGCAAGTGGTGTACCAACTCCAGAAAGGTACATACTGTACCTTTAAACATAAAATCGCTAATTTAATTGCAATCGCAATGCTTGTCAGAAAAATCACATACACAGACAGATATTTTGATATTTTCCTCAAAATCATTCAGCCCTAGTCTGTCATTTAGTTGTCATAACTGTTGTTTAGCATAGTGTTCAAAAATCAACTTGTCAGATTTTACAATTTAGTGAGGAACCAAAGTGTATAGTCAGAGTCATGTGATAATTACAAGGCACTGAAGAGTTGTTACTAAAGACCACTTGTTTATGGACTCTTTGACTGATACTCTCAGTATTACGAAAGAGCTGCCTGAGAACAAGTACGGAAGCCATCCAGCCACTCCAGTCTTCAATACGTCCTTTAGAGAATTCCTTTCATTCAAAGCATCACAAAAAAGGAACATCTTGGCACTTTCTTGTCACTTCTTAATGCTGAAGGCTGGAGTAAGAGTGTGTGAAACTGGACTATGTCAGTGCATGGTGCATGTGTGAATCACGCTTGGAGTTATCAGGGAGAATGCTAATAGGCATGAAGGGCAAATATTCTACTTATGAGGAAATGTTTGTCCGCGCCAAAAAGGAAAAAGGAACTGGTGTCTGGGCGGCGAGGAGTGGAGGATTCTGGGATTGGATGAGGAAGTAGGCGGGACTACGGGCAGGGCAGAGACCGTTCTTCACTTGCCTAATGCGCTGACAGCCAACACAAACTTCAGGAGAAAGAAAGTCAATAGGGTGGCCCCGCTGAACCACAGAGGAGTGAGGTCACCATATCAAATAATGGAGCTGCATCGATGAACTAACCCTCACTGTGCGTTTGGACTCTTCAAGTTTATATATGTATAGTCTCATGCCACCAGATCATCAACTGCATAATTCTCTGCTGATAAAGCCAAGGCTAGCACATTGCACTATATGGTTGAGTCACAATAGCAACTGGATGTTCTTTAGGACTACATAATATATGGAAAAACATAATATGCAATTAATTTAACAATTTTTGCTTTTTTCTCTTTTCCATGTTTTCCATGCAGTCCAGGGAAGCGGGGTACTCGTGAGACAATGACTAGCGGGAGTTAATTAGAAAGCCCACATTTTGACACTACATTGAGATTACTTTCACATTCACACACAGAGAGAAATCGTACTAGTTTACACTGAGGATTTGTAGACCTTGCCTGCATGAAAAAGCATGGGAAAAACATGACATAAAAATGTTAACTAAAACCAACATCCATAAGAAAGCTTTGACCTGACTTTGATGTCAATGTTTGGATGCAAAAACAATTTGGCACATATAACTGGGGCTGGGTACCATTTGATTTTTTTTCTATACCAGTATCTTAACGATACTGGTTCCTGAACAGTTTTTTCTTCAGTGCCTGTATTTTTTATGTAAATTAATGGCCAATATTATTAAGAAAATACTTCTGAATCCTTGAATTACGTTACTCGTTTGGCTGCATCTTTACGCACACGAGCTCCACACTGGATATTTACTACACTACATTTATTTGGGAATTACGCTTTTACGGGCACTGAGAAGGAGGAGGATGTTGGCAGAGTTTGGTTCATATTATCTGTTTGACTTCAACTTTACGCACTGTGACTGGACGTAGATTTATTATTAGGTATCACACTTTGATTTTGAGCCGCTGTAAAGGCTCCGCACTGGAAACCTGATGTGTTTGAGCAAACACAAGTTGCAACTCTGGACACGCCGTTTCTTCATCTCTGTTTCACCGGCAAGATGATACACTGCACTCATGTTTAAACACATGTAGAACGATGTTAAAACGTGAGTGCTGTTGTGCCATTCATTTGTGCAAAGCGCAATCATGACGCGTGAGCACCTACGCTGCTGTTAAATAAATCAGTGTAGTGTAGTTATTGGCTAATTGATACGGACATTTAATGCCAAGGAACCGAAAGTTGGCATTGAATGAACAAAGTTTTTCGGTGCCGGTACAGACATTTTCAGTCTGTGCCTACTTGGAACAGAGTTACGGTGCCCAGCCCTACATATAATGACCTATCTTTACAATTTAACAACCAAATAAAATGCAAAGCAATAACAGGTACAGAATAACATGAAAGCTTATGTAAAGACAAATTTATCTGCTTGCCTCTAGGTTGCTACTTGTTTCATTTGTTCATTTAGATGTGAAAAAATGGTAAATTAACTGCACCTTTTAAAGAGCAAAATGCCTAGATGTTGAAAAGCCTGTTGCATTGTGCACTAATAGAAATGGCATTTTCCCATTAGAATACATACATCCTGTTAGCAAAAAACATTTCACCTTGATTATACCTCTTGGCCTCTAAGGCCGGTTGCATACTACAGGGTTTTGAAACTTTCAGTGACACAGTGTGCAGAGTGTCACAAATATCCTTACAGACATGAGGATATTTGGTAACACAAATCTGAGCATCCACAGCTTGTGTAAAAGTGTTCAGTTGAACGTTTTCTCCTTACTTTGATTTGAATAAACAACTTTGCAAGTCAAGTTTTACAGTTTGTGATGACATGTTTACAAAGCCCTAGCATGAGGGTTGGACATGATGATAATATTTGAGTGAGCTATTTTAGGCACTGCTGCCAAATTGGTGTTCCTGAATAAACAATTTTGCTTTTCCTGACTGTCCTTTGCCTATGATTTGACAGATCAAGTGCTTGTGTGCGTGTGTGGGAGGGCTTGTGAATTAAGGACAATGCTGGAGGCAATGCGCCACCAAAACAAAAACCAGCATTAAGTTGCACAGATACACAAACATGCAACACAACACAATGCGATTTGACTTACTTGCTGGTGATGGTGTGCTGTATCCACTAATAGACAATCCTGGCAGAGCTGGAGGAGACAGGCTTCCCAGCATGTGAGGGAAAAAGTACGAGTAGGTGGGCATTGGGAAGCCATTTAAATGGGGGCCTGGTACTGGGTTGCCCTTCCCAGCCATTGTAGTTCAAGTCCCCCTTAGAGTCAACTAAATCTGATCGCAAAAATACAAATCGTAGAAGCAAATTTAATCCGCCATGGACAAGAGAAGTTATTCCACTGCACACTCCAGGCGTGGAAACTTGAACGCTGTTGTCCTCGCTTTAGATGTCAAACAGTAAAAAAAATGTGTTGATTTAGTGAATGTGTGTGTCAAGGGTTGAGTTACTAGGGAAACAAAGATAAAAAAGACACAAGTTCTAAAAGAGGGGGGTGACCAGTGTTTTATCCCCGTCTTTCTCGGGTTTGAAAGGGTCTTATTTGAGAGAGGCGTCAAGGAAAAGGAGCACGGCCATGCCTTATCTCGCAAGATGAAGGAGCAGAGGCAAGTCGAGTCAAGCAGGGGTGGACTTTTGATGGCTGCAGTCAGGTTCAGGAGTAGTAGATAGTGGTGATAGGGGCGCTAGTGGTTTGCCTTTGAAAGAAAATAAAAGGGGGATTTCAGCCTTCCACTGCAGGGAATGCACCGATCACATGATGCCAAAGCTCTTCTCCTCAGATGGGCCTCCTGCTCGCTCCCGGGCCTAGAAGAGAGAGAGAAAGAGAGAGATCATTTAGTGCTTCAGTGACACGGCAAAGAGATTGTTTCCCTTTGTGCTTAAGAGCTTCAGCAAAACACTTTTTTCTGACGCTAATTAATGGTAATGTCTCATCTGAAATGTTACAAAAACAGCCCATCCGCCTTAATTATCTAATGGTGTGATAAAACAGTGAGAAGAGCAGTGGGTGTGTGATGTCTTCTCACCGCTTTGTACGCTCCGCATACACGCTCATTAACAGTGACAGAATACATAGAATGTACAGCGGGAGCCAAAACAGCGACGAACAGAGCCCAACACAAAAGGAAAACTTGGATAATTACACCAGCTAGAGGTGTGCCCCAGGGCTCCACTCTGGGGCCACTAGAGATTTCCTCAGCAGAGTTTACTTCCAATTTAACACATCCTAAACAAAAGTGATGTTACTAACAGCTCTTGATCATCTTTTATGTTTTCCTCATAATGACCCTTCAGTGTGTCAGTGATTGCGACAGACTAGCTGAAAAATATACAAATGTGTCTGTGCAGCTCTGGAATGTGACACTCCAACATGAATCACACCAGGACATCACGGATCAACTGCAGTAAATGAAGAGGGGTCAAGACAGACCTATCAGCAGCCTGTTTCCACTTGTATGTGTACAAGAGGCACTGGGATGTGACCAATGGGTATTAGATCTTAGAGAGAAGAAGTTCACTATTAACAACCTAAAGTACGTGTTCATAGATCAGCTAAATAGCTCTTACACAACACAGTGTTAAACTTGGGCCATTTTTCCTTTGCGGACTGCTTGAGTCTGACACATAAAAGGTTGTAGCTCAGGAAGGTTGTAGCTCAAGGACCAACCACTTATTACATGGAGAGCTGCTGGTATTATTATGGTGAAGAGCCTTATATTTATTCTGTAAATATACTGAATCAATAAAAAGAAAAGACAATTTTGTTTAGATACAGTAACTAAAACACCCTCCAAATACAATCATTATGCATCATTAAATGAACAATAAACAGGGACGCATCCATAGTTACAAATATATGGCCTTCCTTTGACTTCATTGTGAATCAAGGTACCATGCAACATAAATAATATGTTTTGCAATGCACTCATACAGTTGTGTTTTTAGGCCATACATGCTGCTACTGTGAAGCTGCTGTCTTGCTGGTTCTAAATAATATATGTTGATTATAACGTGCATGTGTGCTGATACAACCTTAAACTTAGCCTACAACACCCTGAGATAATGTGCCATATCATCTCAACATGATTCTCACGTGAATAAAAAGATTGTGAAACACATCCAACAGTGCTGTAGTGTAACAGTGAGACATCTGCTCCCAATAATTCCATAGGGCTCGAGCTCTGTCCAGACGTGACTTCAATATACTTCTGAGTAGAAAAAGCACATGAGCAATAAGTTATGGGAACAGCTTCCCGGTGCATGTGTGGGCGTTGTGCCGTCATTTCTAACCCTACAATACAGTATGTCTTTTAATCACATGGAGAGCTGATTTTATGGGATTGGCATCTATTAGCTGCCTTATTTTTATTGATTGCTGCCAAAGTGCTTTGAAGTCACCCGGTGGCGATGGGCCAGTGTAAATGGTGGACAAGAATAGCGTGTTGTGGGGAAATGTGCCCTTATATTAGACCAAAGCTTTAATAGCCTTTTTTTTAAAGCCCATGGGAGTTGGATATAGTTTTATTTGCTTATAAAGCCCTCCTCTCCATGACCAGCCGCCTATTAAACTAAAGGAGATCTACTCAAAGCAAATGCTTTTAAAGATATTAGTTGCTGTTCTGTCCCACACAAACATTTGTTTAAAAAGCGGATCTATACACAAGTGAATTTGTATTAGATCTGTATTAGCTCTGTCAAAAGCCACATACAAGTGATTTAAAGCCATTTATATTTTAATGTAATGCCCTGAAGCCACCCAGACTCAGGACTGGCTCTTTGAATGAGGACTACAGCTCGACAAGAGGAAGGCCGGAAATAGACCACTTCCTTCACCATTATCATTACGACGCCTAGTGTGGGCACCTTTAGAGGCCATTCCCAATGATAAGCTACATCACGAATTACCCAGAGCTTGTACCAGCACTGACTTTGTTGTGGACACTAACACCCACTTCTTTTTATTGATGTTACGGTAAATAGACTCGTGTATGGTAGTTTAGGGAGCAAAACTACAACGCAGTGGTGTCCCATGTGATGTGCAAGTACTCATGTCTTTTTAAATAATAAATAATAATAAAATGGTACAGCAATTTTTGTAAGAATTTATTTCATTTGAATATCTCGACCCACTTTAAATTTCTCTTTTACCCATTTTTTTCAGGGTTTAGGACTTATTTATTATAATGTTTACAAATGACCAAGGTCACATTAGTACAGTTTTTACAATTTAATAATTTAAACTAGATTACGCAAAAAACAGCCAAGGGCAAAATGTGCTGTCAAAATTGTGAAAATAGTGATGCATGAAAGTAAGACCATTACATAATTTCAAGGCCTTTTTGAACTCCTAAACCTACTGCTATGTAAACAACAAGAGAATGTGAGTGAACACTTGTACCATTCCTTTAGCCTCAGATAAGGACATACGATGAACACATACAACCCGAGGCACATCATTATGTAAAAGCCAATGGATTAGAGACACCCATCACAGATGTGTGGCCTTTTAATGCCACAAATGCAGAGTATATTCATATATCTCTTATCTTTGCAGTTCTTATGCGTACTACACAACATATATTGGTGCTAATCTCAGCACCATGCATCTGACAGCGTGCTCTTGAGCAAAGGCAGTCCTATGATGTATGTGTTCTATACAGTAGGCCTGACACTCAAGGTCACTGATATGAAGAAGAAGAAAGAGGACGGCTGACGCTGGCCTTCACAGAGCCTATACCGGAATGAAGATGTGTTTTATATTAACATGCACTGCCTTACGCTCTCTCTCACACACACATACACACACACACACACAAAACACTTGATCTTTTCATATAGGCTGGTACGTAAACATGAATACTTAACAATGACAAAGCAAGCTAAATGGAACTAACAGGAATAGGTTATAGGTTACAGATGGTATAGAAGAGACCCCTAAGGCTGGAATTTAGCCATTGTCATACTTGTCTAACAGCCTTTCTGCATACTATATGAGTTCCCTATATCGTTGCACATCACCATTATGGTAAGATTCAAGAAAAGTGCATCTCCCAGGGAAAGGCATGCAATCTTTTACATCCAAGAGTAAACATGAACAACAATGTGGGTCGTCAAGCTTGTTTAGATCAACTAAAAATAGTTGAAGGTCAAAGGTGACATAGCATGAGTGACCATAATTGGAAGAGACAGGAAATGGTGAATAAATAATCAGGAAAACGGCAAAGAGGTCGAAGGTAGAAGGGCGGACAGGGCAGAAAACATGGCCACAGGGGACAGTCCAGCATAACACCGGACAGAACAGCTCAGATGTGGACAGGAGCAGAGCACATCACAAAAGGTGAAAGAATACATGTCAAAGCAAAACTAGACTACCACTAATCTAATGTACTAGGAGTATGTTTGTGTCAATTCCCCATTTGCATTTAAGATTATTATAGCATTAACAGCCGAAATATGTCAACAAGGCAATTACATCAAATTGTAGTTCTTCATTAGTACCCTAGGCTGGGACAAATAGTTGTTTTTTTTGTTTTTTTCACTCTCATTTGTTTTTATAGGAGCCACATTCATCATATCCACATGAGCAAGAGTCAAACATGCCATTTGACCAATTTAAGAGAAAACCAAAAACCACAATGCGACTGACATAATCCACCAACAAAACTAGCCAGGGCAACACTTCCTAGTGTACTTTTGCTTTACCACAAATCAGTACTAAGTAAAATGAGATGTTTTTATATCACGCACCTCAGTCTCCTGATCTCCTAATGAATGAATCTTTCAGCGTGAGTGCCTCTGTTGCAAAAGCTTTTGGTTTCATGTATAGCTGCTGGTAAGCACTGCAGCAATGTGTCATGCTTGACAGTCAAGAGGAATGTAAAGCTACTTAAAACTCAGCTATAGCTATATCACAAGTTTATACACACAGTGAAGGCAATGTTCAAGGGGAGGCTTATATAAATTGTATGATTCATTGTCAAGAGTCCATATTAACATAAAGGGCAATAGAAAGAACAAGATTCGTATTGTACTAAAACATCCATTGCTTTGCCTACAACTGAAACCTTAGAGATGCACTTAGTTGTTGGTCTGGCACCATATTAACTTTAAAGACTACCTGTAATCTAAAATAAGTCCCAAGACGAATGTTACAGAAAACCTTATGTGAAAGGTTACGGCCACGAGTATGTCCACATGTAGCAGCATGGTACAGACCCTGACTTCAGGCTGTATGGCTCTGCAGCAGGCACATGATGAAGTCGCTGGAGCATGACGTGTTGAATGTTTGATGAAGACAGCAGCAGTACGCTTATACACATCCAACATGAGATGTGATAATGTGTGGAATGTATACAAAGATGTACAAGTATGGACTGTACCAACAAGTGTGCATGTGTTATATAAGACATTTGCATGGCATCTCCACACCCCAGGGATGTGCCACACAGTACACTGCATTTACGCTACATGACTAGGTCAGATAACTCAGTTTTGCATAAATGAATGGTCACATGAGCAAGCCAATGGAAGGAGACTTGTGGCTAGCATAAGTATTTTAGTAAAAGATATATTTACTGCAGTAATGACTGAGATACATAGAGGCACAGTCAGAAGTCACACAAGGTCATCCAAGATCCCCTTGTCTGAAACATTTGACATTCACAGTTCCTAAAGCTGCCTGGAGGTTAAAAGATAAAATGTTAAAGTTGTGCTAATACCACCTTTTAAGATGTGCAAAAATAAGTACGAAACACTCACATGAAATGTGTACTTCATTGCTTTGCATGAAGTCACTGGTTTACCCTAAAGTAAAGTCCTCCTGCGCAGCAGAAAACCTAAGCTCCTCTTTTAGCCCACCATTGCACACTTGTTCTGCCTCAGTGCTCTTCCACCTGTGTAACACTATCATGCGAACCAAGCTGTGGCTGAGCTCTACTTCTCAATGACAGAGAGAAAGTGCGGCACGAGGACGCTAAAGGGTGGTAAGTGCACATCCAGGCCAGTGAGAATCCTTGGACGTCTCACCACAGCCCCCTGCGGGGTGAATCCACTTGTCAGCCAAGCCCGGGTGACATTTCTGCCTCACCTCAAAAAGGTCAGCCTTTAATTATCCCAAATGCCAGCGAGCACTGCACCTGCAAAGAATACGTGGCTAAGCGGCAGCGTGCGTGTACGTCAGATGGTAGCCTGTCTCCTTCACAGCCACTGAGCGCTACTGTGTGTGAGTGAGCAGAACCGGACCATCTGCCCACCTGCACGCACTCATGCACACAGAGCCATAAACACACGTTCAAAGGCCCATTCTGACAGTCACACCCCCACTGCCACCCACAGGCGACCAGTGCCAACCACAGCCCATAAAAGACACATCTAAAGAGGGCTGGCAGCCTGCCCCTTACGTAAAGAGTATCACATGAGGATGTTAAATTTGAGAAGCTTCTACCAAGTACTCTGTAAAAATAGTGTTCTAACAGTATAGGTAAGACAGATTATAGACCTATGGACAGAGCAGCATGGTTCAATGCTTCTGCTAAATCTGGGTCAGCCATGTGACACCAGGCGAACTTTGTTTATCATGGCTGAAAGTTGGTAACCATGAATCAAAGGAAGTTGTGGGGGTAGTGTGATGATAAGGTGCTAAAACAAGTATTTCCGGGAAAAAAACTGTTTGGTGACAAAAGTGTGGGTGTAATTGGCAGAGCATTATATGCATGTTTTGCCTTCAAGTTACTCACTGCGTTTTTTCAGCTCTGTCAATATTTGCAGGGGGCTATGGTAACAGAGGGCTGACACCCTCATGACCACAATGACCATACACACGAACCAACACTGCACCAACCTGCCCAAAGCAAGTGGCACAGACAAAGCACCACAGATCATCTCTCCACCATCATCCTCTTCTGCCATTTTCCAAACTTTTCTCCAGCTCTGAGAAAACAGGGCCGTCCCTATTGTTTACACAGCTGGTTCCATGGAAAGCATTGCCTAATTTGAAATATGAAGAGAGAGGAGACGTGAGCAGTGAAAAAAGAAAAAAATAATGAAATAATAGATGAAACAATGCAGAAGAGACACTTAAGGTTGTTCTGCGGTGACAGACTCATGCCTCCTGTGGTCAGAGGTCTACAGTGCATGTTGCTCTTTCATGGCTGCCTCTTGTTTTCTTACTGGAATTTACATAGCGTATTTGGCCTTAGTCTTTGCGCCAGATGCCCATCCTGAAGCAACCCTGTTTGTCTCATTAATTTGACTTATTATAACAAATTCTGTTAAAAAAAACTGTAAATCAAACTTATTATAAAGCGAAAATGAAACAGCCTTGAAATGCTTTAAAAAGACAGTCACTTGCTTGTTTCATCTATTCTGTGCTCAACTACAAACTATATTTTTTCAGAGATTGCCTGATGTTTAACAATAGGAAGAAGCTAACTAGATGGACAAGATGGAGGACTTGTAGAACTGTTTGAGTATTGCATAGAAAAAACTTAAGTTTCTAAAAAAGGAAGGCCATTAATTTTGTTTATGGAAAATGTTGAGAGTGCTTTATTTTACACAATGGTCTGTTTCATAAAAGGGAGGAGAGCACTTATGTCTAGTATTTGTGGGTGCCTGCATGCGTGTACGTGGGTATTTACCACATTGTTGGGACTAAAATCTGTACAGTTGCTGGGGACCTGCCTTCTTTATGGAGACAAACATCAGTTCCTCATTACAGAAAAATATCGAATTGCAAATTTTCTGCAAGCATTGCTATTGTGATTAGATTTGTGATTTCTTTTACTTATATGATTATGGTCAAAGTTCTATTCACATTTTAAATGCATCCTAAAGAATTGACAAATTGACAAATAAGCCTATGAACTAACAAAATAATACAAGAAAAACAGAAAATGTCTGTACATACCTAAACTACCGGGTTAGCAGTTTTTATGCAGAATGGAATGTAAATCAATGTAATGTCCCCAAGATGCATGGAAACCCAACGTGTGTGTATGAATGAGGCTACTCCTCCACTTCAGAAAGGCCAAGCGCAAATCAACTCCACATTTCAGGGCTGGACTCGGACCTCCCCTCTCCTGCATACAGTCAAAACACTCCACCGTCATATTTCATGCACATTTCAGACATGCGTTTCCAGGGAGACGTTTAAACTCATTGGGGAGAAGAACACATCTGGCTCTAAAGGATGTTTCTCCATGTCTTTAATCAAGTCCGTGCACTTCAACATATCTCTGTGGTGTAAACTTGGTGCACCCATTCAGGATATGGGTCTAACAATGTGAGGTGAGGTACAGAAGAGCCAGTGACAGGAGGGGCCGATGACGCACTAAAGCGCTGGGCCTCTTCCTGTTTGTGCCGCCACTCGCCTGCAGGAAGATCAAACAGAAGTGTGTCTCCGAGCGGGTGTACCCACTTGAGGACAGTCAACAAGGCTCCACAATGTTAAATGATGTAACCTTTGTTGTTCTAGTATGTTTATCAGTCCAAAGTTAAGTAAAATTAAAAAGTAAAAGTAAAGGTAAGGTTAAGTAAAGTGCAATATATTTCAGGATACTGTATGGACGGGACAATGAACTATAATATGGTATACATGGAGGTACATTTTGTATAATCCCCTTAAAAGATCATTGCCATTATGCCACCAGAGCAAAAAAAGCTACTTATGCATGATGTTCTCTTTTCACTCAACTGAAACTTCATAAATGTTTTTGAAATAACTAAACTCTCAAAAACTAATAGGCAACATAGCAATAAAAAACAAGTACAGACATGAGAGTTTTTCACACATTGTTATAACAAAAAACTCACTTAACAAGAATTTCAGTGAATTGGAAAGTACTAGCATAAGTGTTAATTATTTCTTGTTTGTGGACATACTAGTTATCCAACACAACAATGGGGCTTTTAGTGTAGTTTGGCCATAGAGCGTTGGAAATCCCCTGTCAGCTGGCTTGATGATCCTTCTTGCACTAGCGTACACACACACCAGCTGACCCAGGGACAGTGCCTTGAGTTGGGCCATAATCTTCCCCCCACATGTGCACTGTACTGTGTTGTTTATAGAAGTGAGTGGTTAGTGGCTCAGGCTGGACAGATGAGTGCCACCATGTGCTGGTCAACACGGCCAGTCTCTTTAGGGCACATACATGTTAGATCTGTGGTCAGAAGTGTGCAAATCCTCCAGGCATCTGCTGTAGCAACGTATAGAACAGAACAGCTGGATCCTGTTGACAAGAACAAATATCGCTCATAGAAGCCGAGGTCATGACCACAGTGAGTGACCTTATCAGAGTGTCCTTGAATGCATATACCCTCATTGGTAAGTGAGTTTTTTCAACAGAACAAGTGGAAGGGCTGCAAGATAATTTGTGATCAAATAAAAATAGCTATTTCAGCAGACGCCATAGGCAAACTGCAAAGGCTGCAATCATTTCAATAGTATTATGTCCAGAAAAAGGAACAGGAGACCTCGCACATCAATGTAAAAGCGTGTGCGTTGGAGGAATTGGAGCAACCCAACAAACTTCAAAAGGAATCCCACACACCGTCAGTCCTTACAAAAGTTCATTTAAAGAAGGCCACATGGCCAAAACGTTGCACTAAATAATACTATTTCTTGTTAAATAGTATTATGTCTGACAAAATATTCTATTTTATTCTGGATAAACATGTTCTAAAATGTATGCAATTTTTGTATTTTGTATTGTATTTTTATATTGCCAAAATTGTTCCACCCTAAGAATGTGTACTTTGTGATGTATCCCTTATAACCAGATCACTCAAACATGTTCTCAAAATATCAGGCATATTCTTGGCTTCTTTGCAGCAGGCGAGTGCTCACTAGGAGTCATAAGACTCCCATTTAAAAATGCATGGACTCCATAAGCTGCCAGGCCTATCTATTAACTGTATTATAGTGTGGCCAGCTATAGCACAGACTGCAGCCAGGGAATGCTCTTTTCCATTAGGACAGAGGGAGAGGAGGAGGAACAACAGAAAAGAATGAAGGCGCAGACTTTTCTCCAATCTGACAGTGTTTAGATATGTGTAGGGGCGGACCTGTACATGCTGGCCCTGTTTTAGATGTAGATCTGTAACATATAATCTATGTGCACTTCCCCATCTGTGTGTGTGGTCTGTGTGTCGCAGCACCTGAGCACAGGCCTCTGGCTAAGACAAAATGTAATTGATTCAAGTGTTTCTGAGAGATTTTCCTCAATGTCCTTAGGCGCTCACTAGATGACTATTGATTGGTTAATTGATTGATTGGCAACTGGACGACAGTGAGTCAACAACATCATCACTCTTCAAATGGACAGTGGCAACCCAACCCCTCCACCTCTGAGAACAACCCCCATCCCCCCAACACACACGCGCAAACACACACATACTGCTGCTGTGAATTACAACCCACAATAATCTCTATGAGATCCAAGGAAACAACACAAAAACAACAACAACAACAACAACAACAACACAACAACAACAACACAAAAGCATGCATCATATATTTATTTACAGGCTACAGTATAAATGCTCATTTAACAGCTGCTAAAGAAGGATACGCCAGACCACAAAGTCCAGTAGTCCAGAATGTTAAGAATCAATATTAAACAAAAAATGTTGTTTTAGTGACAACTTGTGGCTAGAGAAGGCATTCCTATTCAGGTCATATTAGTGAAAAATTCCTGGATACATTCTAAATAAACAAACCAATTCTTCCAAAATTGGCACATACAAAATCTAATGTATGGTGGTATGATTAGAAAAGGATTGTCCAGGACACATGACTTGAGAAATAACAAGTAGTAAAATTTTGAATATATAGTATCTTCCCAAAATCATTCCCCATAATGCCTGGTTCTGCAGTCTGCATTTGTATAAGCAAACATAGCTGCTAGTTGCACATAATGAGATCGGAAAACAGAGCCACTTCCAACTGAAAACAAAATTAAATGTCACTTAACTAAGTTTACCCAGAAAACATCCCCTTACTGTCTCCTTGTTTTGTTTTGTTTTTTTTTTTTACTAAAAACTCATCTCATCCGCACGTCCTTGAGCTACTCACTAAACCTCCCCTCTCTCAATGTGCACATCTGCCTAATGTCCTGGAATTAAAATGCAAATGAGCTGTGCATGGTTTGGGTGCAACTTGCCGCTTCTCTTCTTGATAGTATTTTCGTACCCTTTTTTCTTACCGACACGCCTCTCCATACATGCATAAGTCAAACACAGTCGATGAAAATTAATGAGCTGATGCCCTGAAGCGCTGGCGACACTAACCAACAAGGCCTCTTTGCCTGTAATGGGCCATATAGACAATGTCCACGCTATTTCAATTAACATGAAGTAATGACATATACAGGCCGAGGGGGTAGGTGACAGTGAGGCGGGGAGCGAGCAACACCTATGCCACTAATGGTTCATTGTGGGCGAGTGAGACAATAGGAGCTAATAGGAAATGTAAGATTATGATGTAGGTCCCTGTCGGAAAGGGGTGAGTGACACTTGGGAGTGGAGCTGTTACATCTTAATGCACTGCTGCCAAAGGGATGAATCCGCTATAGGGGGGTGGGACCCATCCGAAGGCCGCTAATAGCAGTTGCTGTCAGTCTCGCATTAACCTTGAGAACAGCCAGGGGACTCTGTTAGCCCCTGTGACCTCTCCTTTTACACACAAGCATCCTTTATGTCCGTATGTATGGCCTGGGAAGAGAGCGTGTCCTTCTGCCTGTGTCTTGGGAGCACCATCAGGAGGATTAAATCAGTCCATCACAAGCGGCGCTAACGTCGTAGAGGCTGTCTGGGCACAAGGGAAACTGCCCCGCTGCCCTCGGGGGTTAGGCTCCATCAAGACAATAAAAGCACACACCCCCAGCGGCTTTGTGTACAGAGGGGATCATCAGCCCCCAAACATCAGGTTAGATTTAAGACTTGACCTAATCGAAGGCAATTTCCATTTCCACTTGTTGGGTCTACTTCACTTGGTTTCAATATGTATCCATTCAATTTAATGCAATCCAGTGTAACCCTGAAAAACTGCTACAGCTGCAAGGTTAGATCCACTAGAATATGAAAATAAAGCAATTTTTGTAAATAGGAAATATTCATTGACAATCGTCAACCCATTTTTTGTGTAACTGATTCATGTTTTGCACAAAGTTCACTACCTTTCCAATGAATTAAAAGTCCTATATTACGCAAAATTGACTCTGGTGAGCTTTAAACTGTGTTAGATTGTTGTTATCTCATCCAAAACATACCAGGAGTTGAGTTTTGTTTCGTTCACACAAGTTTGAGTAACCTTTTATTATTAGTCTGTCTACATCTCCAAAGCTCAAAATGCTCTGTTCCACCTTATTATGTCATTAAGAGGTAGTTTTCAAGTTAACAGATATATTTCACCTTTAGTTCAGTAGAGTTTGGCAATTCCTGAGCTGAAATTATCCAAATGATTCTAAAGAAGGTGTATGGAATTTAAATGCACAACATGACATCACAAGGTGGAACAGAATGTTTGAGAGAACAACCCAGCGTAAATATGCAGGGTCTGTGTGTTAAACGTGTGAATGAAACAAAACACAACCCAGTGTATGTTTTTTGAGGAAACAACACTATAACATAGATCAGAAAATAGCATAATATGAGCCCTTTAAAGTTTGAAATTTTGATTCCATTGCATTTTCATTTGAAGACTTAACATCTGACCTCACTAGATTTCAGAAAGGTTTGGGCTTTGGAAGCAGAAGAATAACACTCCATGCCAAAAACCTCTAATATCGAAACCAAGTATTTCCATGTGTCCATCTTCATTTTTCATAATCAAGCAGAAATAATTGTAACAACACCAAATGACTTGCTTGTTGACTTGGCTTTCCCACCGACCTCTTCATCTGCCTGTTGCCATTCAGCTCCGAGGGATTTTCACTAAATCAATTTCTTGTCGTACAAACCCCGAAACTGACAAACAAATAGAAACCACGTTGACCTAAGGAGCTCAACTTTTATGAAAGCCTCTTGTGTTTCTGCGTTTTGGCCTAACAGACAACACGCATTCGGAGGCATGACTAGGCAAGCCACTGCCCATGTGTTTTGAGTCAACTTTCGCTGGCAGGAAGAGCAATGGAAGAGGAGACAGAGCAGGAGAGTGGACAGAAAGAGGAGAGAGAAAAAGAAAGGGGAAAAAAGAAAGTCAAACTGGCGGGAAACAAGCGAGGCGTGATCAGACTCAGCACTGACCTAATTTCCACAAAAATGAGATCAGTGGTAGTAGGACATGAACAACTGTAGAGTTTGGCAAATGGCTTATACTATACAAATATAAAGCCCAATGTTTAATTACAAAAAATAGCAATAATTACTAAAATCAGTGCTCTTTTTCTTTGTCCTTGCAATTTCAAAAACCTTTTTAGGAAAGGGGAAAAAGGATGTGGTAAGTCTGTATTATTATGTGGACGTGTATATTTGTAAAGTCCTTTTGTCCAAAACTTCTGTGGCTTTCATTTTAGAGTGCCCCTCATGCGTACTTCATTCTAAATCTAATTAAGTTTCAAGACGCTCTATCTTAACTTCTCCTCAGCACGTTGCCTGATGTAACCCTACAAAGAGGGAAAAAAAAGTAGGTCCAAACCTAATTGCCAATTCCTGTCTATACTGTTCTCCGCATGCATAAGAGTTTGCCCGTGACGGTGCAAAAAAGCTTTTAAAGGGCAAACATTTGTGCTTGAATGGCCAGGACATTGTGTGCCTATGCCCATCACTCTATCAAGACTGGTTGCCTTCTCTGTGTTCTACTATGTGACTGCACTGAAGGATTATTTTTAGAAAGCCTCTGACAATATCACATCCCCAAACGGGTGTAATCGCATTATGCCGGAGGTGCTAAAAGCCTCGAGATGGTAAAGAACATCGCGCTGCAAGAAGTCGCAGTGCTGAGGGGCCTATAGCAACAGCAGAGTGGGAGGAGCAGATCAGCAGACATAAGACACACACTCAGCATATCGGGAGAAGGAAGACCAAATCATACGGAGGTGGGTTCTTCTCAAGGGGACAGCGACAAGTAAAGATGACATGCAAATGAAGGCAGCGGTAAACATTGGGTTTGCTGGAGGAGGTTGGGGTTGCTGGTAGGTGGAGGTAGTGAGGTAGTATTGGCAGCTCGAGAGGTTTCCGTGCGGGCCGCAGCGATGATAGATGAAAGAGTGAAGTTTAATCAGAATGGCGCCCGGGGCATTTTCAAAGAGGTAAACAGGTTAATCAGTCAAGCCCTCCTTCCATCCGTTCCCCTGCACTCTCTCCTCGACCACTACCTCTGACACTGGCATGCCATTCGTCTCTTTCCCATCAGCACCTCGCCACACTGCCCTCCTCCTGCAGAGCACCCTTCATTTTCCTCCATATCCTATTTCAAATCTTGGGACCCCCCTCCTCATCCTCCTCTTTCTACCATGTGACTATACAGCAGATGAAGGGGAACTCCAACATCAAAGCAACCATTTAGTATCTCCGGGCATCATCAACCATAAATGTATGATGTGGGAGGAGAACACGGAAGCAATTCATATGGTTTCTTGCGTTATTGCCCTTCCACTATAGCCTACATGTCAGATTACACCATATCAAGTGAGCTAAAGACCCTTCAAACAAGTTGAAATCCAAATCCATCGAACCATATAGGAGTGAAAATGGTAAAAGAATCAGCCAAGCATTATTCATTGTTCCCGGCATCTCAAAGGGTTGTTTTTATTAGCAAAACGTGGCCTCATCCCACCCGCCTCTCCAAGAAATTGCAATGGCCAGCACTTGCGCAAACCCAAAATGCACAGTGCCAAATTACTACACGCCTGACCACCGGACATTTTAAAACAAACTACAAAAAAGGAGGAACTTCGAAATCCTGTGAGTTTACAATCTGAGCCACGTACCCTGTTCCTCATAGATTCATAGACTTTCTGCCCCCCTCCCTTCCTTAGCCACTTTCTGCCCAAGAAAAATAAACAATCAACTGGTAACAAACCGCTCGAGCCGATGGAGTGTGAACCTTACTGAGGCTTAAAACGGCACCCATGGAGAGCGACTGCATCCTATGCCGACTTACCCACACTGACTCGACCACACTAAATTGCCCGGGACACCAAGAGAGATCATATTCATTTGTCTGGAGAGGCCAACCACAGACTTTGGTGAGCAATCAACAAGAGCTGCCTGTTGCCAAGATAAACTTCACAGCCAGTTGCCACTCATTTACGAGCATGCCTGCCTGCTGCATCCACAAACCCATTTTCGAAAATACTATAGAGCACCAAATGTAAACTGAATGTTATGATTTGTAAAACGCAAATTGTTCAGAAAATTATAACCAAAGAGGTTTAGGAACGTAGCAATTTGATCATTTGATGAAACATACCTAAGACAGAGTGGTAACGCACGGCGAAAAGCAGGGATTGTGCAACTAAAAGCGACAGTATGAAAGTAAGAAAGTAAAAAGAAAAAAATGAAACATCAATATTTTGAATATTTTTTTATACTGATTCTTAAATTTTAGAGCACTTTTGCACAATAGAGCATCCCAGGTGTGTATTTCAAATCCGATTTATGAGAATTGCAAATCAAGGAATTCTGTTGTGAAATACATTTTGATCACTTCTTTTGTATTATGTTTGAACTTTCAAAGTAGTTGCCTTGGAAGTTTTATTTGTAGCATAAATATTCTTCTGCTCTGTTGCAAAAGACATTGATTGTGCAAGAAAAGTTGGGAAATACACAAAAGATGACAGACAAGGGACTGCTTATCTGGCTACTGTGTACACTCTGACTTTGTGCTGGGAGACTTCAAGCAGCACACCTCCGCTTCTGTCATGGAGGGAAAATTGGATGTTGGCTTGTTTAATGAAGTGAGCATCCACGCTGTACTTTGAAATGCACACAGCAGCACTGAGGGAGGAAAATAAATGGTAATGATGCTATTAATGACAGATCGGCACATAACTCAAGGTGGCACGCTGAGGAGGAGGAGGACTGCAATAGTCTTGGAAAAAACAATGAGATGTGGGGGAGTTTTGAAAGGGAACTGAAGGTGCTATGAGGGCCTGTATACACACACACACACGAATACCGCTATTCTCAGCAAACTTCATGGTGAC
Source organism: Periophthalmodon schlosseri (assembly GCA_000787095.1). Classification (NCBI taxonomy): domain Eukaryota; kingdom Metazoa; phylum Chordata; class Actinopteri; order Gobiiformes; family Gobiidae; genus Periophthalmodon; species Periophthalmodon schlosseri. Next base: position 83,080 of record KN477120.1, on the reverse strand, counting down.
GTTACAACAACTCTTAGAGGACCAGAGACAATTACAATATCAAACGCTACAGTTGTGATTCTAGGGTTCAGGAACAGAGAATATCAACTTAAGCGTCATAAAGACACTTAATTACATGCAGTTTCTCACAGATTAGCAATATGAATTCTGAAAAAGTTGTTGCCAGCTAGATACTGCAGCTAATAATCAATATAATACAGACCAATGACATTGTTAGAAACTGGTTATTCTTACAAGTAGAAATTGGGACAAGAACATGTTGAGGATGCTAGCTAGTGATGCCAACTGCCAATATCCATTGGTTTCCAAAGACATATTTGTATTCTCTGTTTTTCTTTTGTACATGATGCTATAGTTTGTGGAACGCAGTAAGAGTCGCCTACATTGTTCTGAGAAAGCAGCGACAGAAAAAAACTATTTATTAGCAGGAAACTATGACCTAAACTTTGTTCAAAATGGCTGCCTCCCGACTGGGATCTATTTACTTGGTTTACTGGAAAAGTGGCTATTCATCAGCAGAACCAAAATACAAGGAATAACTCAGCCAGTGGGAGACAGGAGCTGGACGTGGATACATTTGCCATATCCCGAAAAAAAAGTGTCCTAAAAACTCTCCGCGGTCTTCTAATGCATGGCAGATGTGGCCTGTCGGGAGTGGCAGCCCAGAGTGATTCCAGCCGCCTCGGGACGAAAGAGAGGAATATACATCGGAGGTAGCTGTAGACAGTCGGTTTAGCTCCCTGTAGATGGAGATGGATTCTTTCTGACAACGCAACAGCCAGGCAGACAACACCTCTGGCCCATTTACGTAGAAAACTCATCCCACTAGCCATGACAAAGCGAAATGCAGGTGGCGGCAGAGCTAGTGAGTAAAAGTAAACAGATGGAGTTAAGTAGGGACAGGGAAGTGATGCAGGGAGAATAGACAGAGGAAAGGCTATGGATGACAGACTAATCGATTCTGTTAAGGAGCTTGAAAGCACTGTGGGTATGCGAGAGAAAGCTATAAAAAAGATGTGTGCGACGAAGAGTAAAATAATGAGCAAGAAAAGTATAACGTCATCTATATAACTGTGCAATAGAACTGTGATATATAACTTGGCTGATGGTGCCAGAGGCAAAGGAGATATTGTGAGGAGAATATAGAAAGTGCATATCTGGCAAGCAAATTATTAGTATGTTAGCTAGTTTTGCTTACAGCTTTTGGCTTTTTTTTTACCAGAGTGCTCAAATAATGCCTCTTGCTAAGTAGCTATACTTTCCTGCTAGCGATGCTCACAATCAGTAATTCATACATTTGTTCACAGTTTACAGTTTTATATGAGTATATGCAATTCACAAATAAAAATAGTAATCATGATGGTTTATAAGCAAAAATAAGTCATATAAAGTGCTTATTTTTCTGGCTGTTTATTAGGAGTGGGACGGGACACAATTTACACAAGTTTGACATAATTATAACATAAATTATAATAAATAAATTGTGCGATTCAGTTCATGAAATTGATATCATGACATCTATAATTCCCAGCATTTGATATAGTGTTAATTATATACCATATCTTCCTTATAATGACTTGTATTCAAGCTTAAGTAACAGTAGGCCTCAAACAGTGCACTCTACAGTCTACTGCTCATGGTGACAGCTATAAAGTTAAAGTGAATACAATACAGAGAAAACGCAGAGACTTAAATGAGACGGAGAGACTGAAGGAGACGATGTTATGATGCTATATTTTTGCTGCATCTCAATTTGCACAAAACTTTCATTACCGCCAATTTGGGCCCAGAGCCGTAGGCCGGACCATTAGGTGAGGGCCGGTATCCATCAGCGTAATCTGCCTCTCAGGCCCCTAAATTACAGCGCCCCCTTGCTTATTAAAATTTGTCACCCGTCTCCCAACACCCGGCACTGCTGGAGATTGGACAGGGGCCCCCAGACAAATCTGTTCCAGAGGAGAGAGGGAATAAGGAAGGAAGTGCAGGGACAGTAGGAGGGAGGGGGAAATATACTTGGATCATCTGGTTTGATTTATACACTGGTGTGGATCTGCTGTGGGTCTCATACTTACCCATTCCCTCCCTCCCTCTTTTTCTCTCTCTCGCTCTCTCTTTCGTTCTCTCTCTTTCTTTCTCTCTCCCTCCCTCCTCTCTTGCTTTTCTATTACTGTCATCATTCCAAACACACACTTGTGCCGAGAGTTTTGCGTCGCATCCCTCCGCGCACTCAATCAAACCGCCGGCCAGATAAGACGCATGATGAATGGAGTAATTGAAGGCAGAGGCAGGGTAATACCGCGTCGTCTGCGTTTGGGAGGGAAGAAAAGTGGCGAGCGGGTGATTAGCCTGTAGGATTTATTGTTATTGCCGTCTTATTAGAAAATACTAAGACGGTCTATACAGCGCAAGACGTATACAGCAATAGACGGCATATAGATACGTATGGCGGCCTTGAATGATGAGTGCACAGTGGGGTTGCACCTATGTTGAAATGGAATTGGGGGAGTGATTCCAAGTCAGGAATGAGATATGCGCTTGAGTGTGG
>KN477120.1:40905-80452 GCA_000787095.1 Periophthalmodon schlosseri | reverse complement strand
GCGAGAAAGCTCATTAATTCACACCCGGGAGATTTCTCTGTCTTGCTGTTTTTACAAAAGCAGCAGCGCCACTTGTCTTCGTTCAGTTTGGGCATCAAAAGCAATTCAGCACAGAAAGGAGAAGCAAGCTCGGGGATAAGTGTTTGCCGGGAGGTCAGTGGGTGAAGCGGAGAGACCAGGCGAATCCACTTCAGGCTGGAGGACAGATCAAAGGCTTTCTCACACACTTTCACATATCAAAACCAAGAGAAGGCCTTTGACAGGAGCAAGCTGGGCAGTGGACCTATCACAGGGCACTTGCAACCCGAAAGCATAGCCTCTACTAGTGTTGTCATAATACTAAAATTTCAAACAAAATTTCGATTCTAAGGAAGAGACTCGATACTCAATAACCATTCCGACACCATGATGAAAATTTAAAAAACCCCTCTTTCTTTAGACAATAGAATATCATTTTCAACATTAAATCGTAGTAAATTCTTTTATATTACCGTGTGATCTTATATCTGTGTAATCAAGATCATTCTAAATCCATTCAGGAAAGGTTAATTTCTATCCTGTGAATGTGACTTTTTAGTATCAATACCAGCTCAAATGAGTATCTAGTTTCGGTACTAGTTTTAGTATTGATTACTATCAGATTTTTAATACTTCTGCTACTTTTGATACTGACCATTCTAGCCTCTACAGCACACAGGCTAAATTGACATATAGCACATGAGGAGATGATTTCAATGAGGTAGTGGCAGTGTGTTGTTTTTCCTCTAGCCTCATTTCAAGTGGGCTAATGGTTCAAGCTCACAAAATTGAATATATCTGTTGACTTTTAAAACTGTTCTTTTCTGTCAACTTTCAAAAGAGTTGGAAAATTAGTATAGTATATCAGTAAAAAAAATCTCATTTTGTGTGAAACTCTTTGGCAGAATATTTTGCATTCAATCAGTGTTAATCCCAATTTGAATACAGAATATAATTTAAATCAAATTATGGTATGCCTTCATCAAAATTCAACAAAAACGAGGAAAAGTAAAAGTGTCATACAAGACACATTGTATCCTGTATAAGGCACATGACACAGTTACTATAGCAGGAGAAAACCACACATGTACACAGTGGGCAAACTGTGGTCTAAAACAAAGCTTAGTTACATAGCTAAAAATAAAGAGCAGCATAGCATGAGCCTTGTCTTAAACTTTCATTAGCATAGCACCTCGAGTATTCAGACATACAGGGGCTTGGAGCTGGCAGGAGCACAAACATGCCCCGCTGTTGTTTCAGAAATGTGATGTTGATGCGGACAGCTTTCTCCTCAGATGAGCCTCCTGCAGTGGAGGCTCTGTGTTCAGTATCAGAGGAGTGGAGGATGCAGTGCTGTTTACAGAAGTGTCTACCTCAGTTGGTCGCCTCCAGCCTCACAAAGGTGCTGCTGCTCAGACTGATTGAGTGCTGTGTGCTTCGGCCAACTGGGCTCCCGGCTGCAGGACTGCCCTCATCGATTCCTCAGACCAGCCCCTTTGCTACTGAAACACAGAGAAAGACAGAGAGGCTAAGAGTATGGAAACTGAAGGGAAGAGAGAGAGGAGCATTATCTTAAATGAAAGTTTATTAGCTGTATCAGTCAGTGTGTGAGTGGGGGTTTCGCCCCAGGCCCCACCATCCTTTCTGTATCTATGCTCCCCTAGTGTTTATGTGTGTGTATTTGTAAAGGGAGAGGCTGGGGAAGGGGGAGCAAGCATGACGAGAAAACATTAGGTTGTTGGCGAGCCGCCTGTACACCAGCCAGTAATTGGCTTGGGTAATGGTCATGTCCAGACAAATGGTGTAGGCCTTAACCGCGTTACCAACTGCTCCGCCTGTATTCACAGCACAGGGGCCAGCTCCAAAAACAGAGCAGCCGCATGTTTGTTGGTGCACAAAAAGTGATTTACTGAGGCATTTGCCCCACCACAACAGCATATTCTGCATGCTTCGCACATGTGATTCATGACATGCTCGCAGTAAAATAAGGAAGAGATGCCAAAGCCGGCTTGGACTTGGACCCCAGGGGACATCTGCCAGTGTCCACCAAACTAGTGACAGATCGGGGATGAGGACAGTAAAAAAGAAGAGTAAAAGAACTATGGAGGGAGAGAAAGAGAGCGGGTAACAGGATAACTTCCATTTTTCATGTGTCCCTCCCTCCTCTCTGCATCACATCGCCTTCTGTCTGATGGCAAGCTGAGCCACTAATGCCCATTGTGTCTAGATGGGCTGCCAATGGGCTCACAAACTCTGCATTAAGAAACTCCTATAAAGCTGACGGAAAACAATATTCTTTTACATGCATTTATAATTGGAATTCACCACAATTCCCGCAATTTCCTCCTGATCCATTTTTGGCACATACAATCAACATACTGCAATCTCTAACAAGTTTATTTATAAACAAATTAGAAGCACTGAGACCTCTGACAAGGCAGACTTTGTCACAATAATAGGGGTACAGAAAAGGCCTGGACATAAACCAGTGATCTTTTGGATGAGATAAAAACTCAAATAGTACTTAAATTTCATACTAATTCACTTGCGTAATGCAGCAATTTGTATCTTTGGCACTATCCCCCAATGGTATGCATTTATGGTGTGTACCTCATAAATAAAATAAGACAAGGAACTCAAAGTCAGTCTGAAGAATATCTTAATTGTACTGTGTACTATGTAACTTTTCTGGTGCAGGGTTTGTCACCTTCTTGTCTCCAAGGAGATGTCATTGCTCTGCCTGAAATGGTCCACAGTATTTATTCCCCGACAAGGAGGTGTCAGATTTGTGGAGGCAGGCTTACTCACATGTTTTCAAGTTATATTTTGAGCAGTTGAAACATGTAATTGATTTAATGCATGATAGATGGAGCATTGAATGGAGACAGGCAGGTGACAGACCTCGCAGCAGAAATCAGTGATAGACCCATATATCGGATCTTTGCACTTTTTAGCATATCTGCTGTAAATCTCATGCAGGAGACTATATTTTGCTTGGGCCGACCAGATGCCTGAGAATATGCATAAAGCTGAGTTTGTAGTCATTCTAAATCATATAATTTGGGGAAAATAATAAAAATCGGCCTTGCATATTGGCCCAAAAATACTGGCAGAGCTTACTGGCTATCGGTTTCTGTGGATTCTAAACAATCGGTATCAGCAATGGCCATGAAAGAAAAAACATATCACTCGAGCTCTACCAGAAATGTTACATGCATCTTTACGTTTTAATTGTAGTTTTCACAAATCACATGAACACGAAACATTACAAAAGCAGCTTGTGTGTGTCTGGTGGCTGCCCCAGAGCCATCCAGCTATCATCTCTCGCCAGACAGGCCCCACCAATGCAACCCAGCTGGATAATGAGATCCATTATGATTTACATGCCAGGCAGAACAAAGACTTACACACACAATGTCAGAGAATGTAGGCTCACTATCCCACTGTTCTCAGTATAGGTTAGTGTTTCAGATTTCACATTGTTGGATTCTGAAATATCTTTCTTGCATCCATCTTAAAAAAAAAAAAGAAGAATTCACCTTCGATTGATCAATAAATCCATAAAAACACATCTAGGGATTTGTTCCAAGGTATAAGTCTGTGTGTGTGAGAGTTGTACACTGGGATTTGTTGGAAGAGTACTTGTCAAAAACATTTGGAAAAAGAAAAAACATATTGCTTTATTTCATTTTTCAGGCAAAGGGAGAAGAAATCGATGACAGAGAAATAGCAGTTATTTGCCATTTATGCATTATCTTAAAGCCGCCGTACCAGATTTTTACAGACTCCACTGGTTTATTTTAAACGTCTTATATTACACAAAATTGATTCTTGTGAGCTTTAAGCCATGTTATAATCCCGTTACCTCATCAAGAACGTACTGCACAACAAATTGAGAGAAAATGTCCGCACTTCTCAAACCACACAAATGTGAGCCTTGGGAGATCATTTTGTATTTCTTTTGGTAAAACAATGCAATTTAAAACACTAAATCCTTCAAATTCACTTCCCTTACAAAAACTGCCTACTCTTGCTGATGTCCATAAAACATTGTGCCAAATGATTGTGCCATTGTTTTCTGGCTATTCAAATGATGCCAGTTCAAGTTAAGACCCAAATGCCAAGCTCCAGACCAGGAACAATGTAGGGATGGACATAGATAAGAATATCAACATCAACAGAAAACTGAAAGTCAAAAATAATCCCAAGCATCAAGTATTCCACAAAAAAACTATTGAACGAGAGGGACAACAAAACAAGTTTCACATTCTTCACAAACCTGGGCCACGATAACCTCCTTGACCTGGCCGCATACACACACAATCCTCTGTGGTATGTATTTCCTTCATCAAATGTGATCAGTGCTACTGTCCGCAAGCCAAAATTCACTCAGCCGTGATAACCCCAGTGGGAATGAGCAGCCACATACACATTGTACACACAGACATGGCTGTTATAGGACGCGCCAAAGATGTGTGGGGTTAAACGAAAAGGTCGGAAAATTAAATCAACATCAAAGTGAATGAAGGCTTCTGTGATGAATGGCACAACAGCTCAGGGCCAGAAAATGAGCACAGTCATAATTACATATCATTTATCTTGATAATCAGCTCTTTCACATTATGACACTGTCAAATGAGATCTGATAGACAGGTTATAAAACAACAACTACAATTGGTCTAAATAGCGTGACCATCTTAAGCCTGTTGTTTCACTGACTTCAGCAAACAACATGACGAGTCCACTCACATGACTCTACTGTACATAATAGGATTGATAAAATATGGAATATGCCAAAGCTGGAGTCCATCAAACTTTTTTCCACAATCACAACAGGCATTTTTATCAGATGTGGATCTTGCAAAGAAAGCAAACTGCTCTTGGCTTTGGAGCTCTTAAGACCACTAAATGAGAAAAATGTGGCCTCACCTTATGTAGCTTATGTAGCCAAGCCTCTGATGTATGAAAGATGGCTTTTGTAATGGTTGTTTTTATTTCATGTCACAGAGACTTGACTGACAAAGCCTATTGAAAGTCATTTCATTCAAAGCGGGTCTGTTTGTATTATGGGTGGGCCCGCTGGAACCAAACTTGGTCATGGAGATATTATGGCTATTCTTTGTGCCTTTACAGACAGATTTTTGTGGTGGTATTCAAATTCTCATGAGTGTAGAGACAAAGTGATCATCCTCTTCATGGTTAGCGGCCCTCTGAAGTTTAAGGACTTCTAAGAAGGCATGTGTTGACTGTGTGGGAGCTCTAACCCCAAAGCCCACTGTTGTGGCCTGTCCCACGCTTGGAGCAACACACCCATCAGTCCCAGTGTCAAAACCCAAAACACATGCTGCAGCCAATAGAATCCCCTATAACTGTGCACCAGCAGAACAACCCAGAGTCTCAGATCTCATTTAACAAAAACCTAACATCAATATTTCTCCAGCAAACCCAAATCGGGCCGGCCCCCTCTTGCTTCTCAATCTTCCTTAACAAAACAGCTCTTTGCTCTGAGTGGTGCCAGCCCTAATCATTTCCCTCAGCTCCAGGTGGTTCTCATTGACGGGGCCCGGTCCTCTGCTCGGCAGGATGCTTGGCCAGAGGAAATTGGCTCGTCTACACGCATTTATTGCTGGTGAGCTCTATCCAACAGCGGAGTGGCCCTCCAACTCTGACTCTTTGTTCAGGGCCCGCTTGTGTTGGGGAAACAGCTGCTGCGTTCACTGCACCGTCCAAAGACACAATTACAAACACCCTTTTCTTATTACTTCTCACTGCTAGCTGCCGTTGTGTGGAATTAGCAGCGGAGTGGGCTCTAAGTGGATTCTAATTCATGGCCTGTTTTCATGAGCTGAGGCTGCAGTGGCTTTCCCTCGCTAATGAAGGGGATGAAAGAGAAGTGTTAATCAAACTGAGCATCTCATCGGTGGTAATCAGTAACAGAGAAAAGGCCTTGGAGAGGCTCCCCTGCGATCCAGCTTACAGACATGTGTGTCTGCGTGTGTGTGTGTATGAGAATGGATCTGAACACCACTGCAGTAATTCCCTCTGTACGTTACAGGGGAAGTTCTCAGTATGAAACATTATCAGAATATGTCTGATTCAACAGGTTCAGACTCAGTCCTGGGACGACATTAAAAAAAAAATAAAACATTGATGAAGGCAATGCAGAGGTTCAGTTTGAAACTTTGCACCGATGGCAACATATTGGAATTTTGTCAATGACAACTATAAAAAGGGAACACAGCATTAAAAACTAAGACTGAGGGAAACAAAAAGGACCTGCATTAAAACAAATAAAAGTATTGGAAACCCAATATAAATTTCTTGTCATGAAATACAACAGTAGCCCAAATCTTGAAAAGAAGAATGCAGGCAATAACACGCCAGGGCCATGTATCTAATTGCTTAGAGTCTGGGGATGGATGCTTCAGCGCTCCATCCCTCTCTGGCTCCTTTGCCTTGGACCGCAGTGCTAACCAGCAGGGCTTGATTAGATTTAAATGTCAAGAGAGATAGGACAATACAGTTATCTTCCAAATTATGGACCATTAAAGAGTCTTAGCAGTGCGCCTCCTTCCTCCACTAACTAATCACCGGCCAAATTCATCATCTCACAGAGCTGGGTATCATTAGGAGCACTCAGACTCTCTCTCCTTCTGAGCAGATCCCACGAGCTCAGAGTGTTTGTGTAATGTGTGATCAGCTGTCCAGGGAGACCTGGGGTACACTGCCCCGGGCATAAGCCCCATTACAGAGGGACATAGGCGGGGTGTGTATACAGGGAAGCACATTTAGACAGCAGGGATGACAAGCAGTGTCCCACCTACAGCCAATGAGCAAAAGATAGAAAGACAGCCCGAGACTAGGGACAAGGCCTCCCATCTGGCTGTAATTCACCCACTGTCCTTGGGGTGTCATAGGAAGCGGCAGGCCAAAATAATGGAGTCTGCATCTTTTGGATCCATTTGCATTTGTCCTCAGCCTCTGTGACATATTGACTTTGGCCAACCATATCTTTGGGTTTTATCATTTATTTAGCATGCATTGCAAAAGGAAGGATGGTCAAATGGCGTGAGCACAGTGTGAATGACTGAAGTTGGTTTATTAGAGGTGGTACAAAAGACAAAATATAATGTGAGAACGTGAGTGTTGAATTAAAACCTTCTATGTTTTGTTCATCAGAATACACATCAATGTTCATAACAGTTGCAAATGTCCTCCTGCCCACTAGAATATAATAAATAAAATAAAGTCTTACATTTTTAAAGTATTGCTTTATACAAGCTTGACAAACCTCTTAAATGCTACACTGTAGTCTTCATTATTCACACCACACCTGGAGGTGGTCAGCAACATCTGAATACACAGCTGCCCTGGGGTAGACTGGCAAAAGCGCATCTGCGCCATTGGCCCCACCAACCAGGTCTTCTGCCTGCCCAACTGTTGTATCTATAAAACAGAACCCATTTTTGTAAAACAACTGCATCGGTTTGATGTGTTCTTGCTTTTGAGGACAAAACTGTAATTTTTATTTTAAGATGGCTTCCTTCAGCAGCTATTGCTCCACTGAAATCTCCAGCCTTATCTCCCTCCCATACCCACTTCATGTACTCAGGGATGTATGCACTTGTTCCTGTTGATGTGCATTAGTATGGCTACGCCTTATGGATCTTATGGATGTCACTACAAGCAGCCGGTGTGAGTACTGTAAAAGCTTTTCATTAAAAAATATATATACAACATTTAAAAGTAATAAAGTTCTAGTAATCTTATTGATTCAAAATAAGACCCATCTCCAAAACACATGTTTTAGTGTAATATCTCAGTGGAACAGTTTTATACTTTTTAGTCCATAATGATAAGTAAATGTGATCTATGCTCTTGTGCCAATCTATGCAATGTAAACAGTGTATAGAATGAGTCTGCTTTTGTTATCAGTCAGCCAGGTCAAAGCACAGTGATGTATAGAGTCAGTAGAGTTTAATCAAGGTGGCCCCTGGTGGTAGAGGTGGCACCAGCTGAACCTCTGTAGGGGGACTGAGCTTCATTGGATGCAGTTGCAGCAGAGGCACAGCACAAGGGGGGAGAAGTGTGTGTGTGTGTGTGTGTGAGTGAGAAAGACGTGTGTGTGTGTGTGTGTGTGTGTGTGTGAGTGTGTGAGAGAGAGAGAGAGAGAGAGAGAGAGAGAGAGAGAGTGAGAGTGTGTGTGTGTGTGAGGGGAAGGGGGCTGAGAGAGAAGGAGGAGGAGCCCAGGGTGTCATTCCTCTCGCTGTCAGCCCCCCTCCTCCCCTTTGCGAGATGTGGATGCTTCGCAGGGACAATTACCGACTGACACTTCATCATGGGCCGCTCGACAGGCGCTGACGGCCCTCGTCCAAACAAATGATGCCGGGGTCGAGGTTGCGGGCCTGCCTCCGAGCCGGGCCGCCGCCATAACCCTGCCTGGGCCGCATTAGCCCAAAAAAAAGCAACATAAAAAGAGAGTCCTTCTGACCAACCACCTCCTACTCTTAAAAGAAAAACACATTTATCAGCAGCAGTGGGAGAGGTTGAGGGGCTCATGTAGAAGGAAGGTTGTGTGGGTGTTTGTGTGTGTGTGTGGGGGGGGGTGTTCTACAGTACCGGCAGACCCCATCCCCCCACAGTAAAAAAAACAAAAAAAAAAACAGCTCTTCATCTCTGGTGCACATACGAATACTGTGGAGCCCTATGCGCACTGAACTAATCAGATAATTGGGTTAAAAAAGCCAACAAGGCAAAAGGCCTCAGTGACACAAGAATATGTCAATGAAGTCTTGTGAGGCACTGATAAAACACGTATGACCAACAGGAGAGCAGAGATCAGTCCTCCTGCCTGATCTACTCTCCTCAAGAACAACTGTGAGTTGCAAAACCGTCAAATATAACAAACAGCCTTATCCATCTGGAATTGTATCAAGATGAAATAAAGAAAAGGATGGACTTTCAAAGTATTTGCTGCTGATTAGATCGTTTACACCATGTTTTTGCTATTGACAGGAAAGGCCCAAAAACGCAGTTCAAGAACAAACCGCTAGAAGAGTAAATCAACAAGTTATAATGTTTTGTATTTTGAAAAGATAACACGTAGCAATAAACATGTCAAGCAAGCATTCAGCTGCAGCAATACAAGGTAGAGATTGTGAACGTAAATCCCCTGACAATTCACCTTTTTATAATATTTAAAAGCAACACCACACCAGTTACAGCCAATGGTCAATATGATTTATTAAAATCAGCCCCATTACAACACTCTTATTAGCTCATCAAATTGTTTCCTCAAACCCAGGAGAACAATGCATAAACAAAGGATTTAGATGGACCTGTTAGCTCTCCTTGCTCTATGTCCTGAGTCTGTAAATTATTAAGCAGGCTGTGATCATAGCGCAGGATTTCCCACAAACAACCAGGAGACATCAAATTACTGAGGCTGAAACAACATGTGGCAAAAGCTGTGTGCCTTCAAACACGCTCACCACAGCGCAGGGGAAGACAGAGAGACTGCGCTAACAATCAAACATTTATCAAAGTGCGCCGTACAGGCAGGCTGCTAATACAGGTGGCATTGTTGTTGTGCTATCCGGGCAGCTACTGTAAACAATCTTTTATACCTCGCTGGCACTACATTTTGTAATGCCCTCTGCCTCTCTTGCTACCTTCTTTTCTAATTTTTATGCCACTCTTCCCACTTTATTATCACATCCTTTTCATTCCTTCATGTTTTCACTATTGGCATCTTCCCCCTAGATGATAAATGTGTTTATGGCATCTCCACTTGTACAAACGCCTTGCACAAGCCTGCTGTCTAAGATAAATATAAGGAGTGTTGAGAGGGGGAGGAGGAGGGTAAAAATGAAGGGCAGGAGAGGTAGAAAAAAACGAAGGAAGAACCATGCGTCATGTTAGAAAGGCCCTGGAGAATGCTTTCAATCTTTCCGTCAATATAGGGTGCCCAAGCTGGTATATAAACCATTAAAAAGAGGACGCTGCCCTGTTTATTTGTCATGACGACATGTTGCTGACAGCTTCCCGTAAACAAGTTATGGGTTTATAGAAATGCACAGACGCTGCTCTGCTGTGTAGAGTTCGCTGAAACACATACAGTAGGCTTTCTCTGTGTTCGCTAATTCAATTTATCATTATTTCGCGTGTAGCCCAGAAGATGGATGCTATACGGGGCATTTTTACAGTGAGATTGTAATTATGTGATAATTTCATAATCCACATGTATCTCCATCTGAAGCAAAACTGAATACGCTTTTTAAAATGAAAGCTTGGTGCAGAGATGTCAAACAGACACATGTTTTTCTTACACATCTTCCATAAGTAATAATGTGTGGTGCACTCTGCTAGCAATTAGTGGTCGGAGCTCCTGTTTCTCAGAAAAGAAGACGTTAAATCCTGGAGGCCAATTATGACTATTGAAAGGAAAATACTTCTTCTTCTTGTTTGTTCGAGATGGTCTTTATCATTCTGGGCCAGTGATTATGTCTAAAATACACCGTACTTTTATAGAAGAGTGCCCATTCTGTCCGCCATCAGTGCTGATAAATGAAATGACTCATTTCTAGAGACAGACCGATATCCGATATTTGCACGTGCACTCTCTTGATATTTTATTTAGGCCAACCAGTTACCTATAAAATAAGAATAAAGTTTAATTTCATTTTGTGTGAAGAGGGCACTGCACAAAATGTGACTACACTGCTCTCCAGTTTGTATTAAAACAAGGTGTGGATGAAGTCTAACATATTGGCCTCATATCCATGAGGATGTTTGTGCATGGTACAGGTAAGATCTGGTTGGGAGTCCAGCCGACTGACCCACAGAGGATGACAAATGGCTTCAGCGGGGGGGCCGTGCTTGACATTTGGGTTTCACGCAGTAATGGACGTTGACCTGTTGGGGTCACTCCAGCCTGGCAGCCAGTCAGAAGAGTCTCATCCCTGTAACCAGAGCCTAGCAAAACAGAGGTGGACACACATAATCAGTCACTCACTCAGAGCCGAGGGAAACACCAGGACATCCCACAGGTTGGACCTTATCAGTGGGTGTCATTGCTGAGAAGAGACACATGTGTTTGGTATGTGCTTTGGAAGATCGATGCCAGGATCACAAGTCAATACACTACATTCTACAAAAGCTCTTAAGTCCTTTCTATGTCCTTATTCTACTTCTATGTCCTTTTGAGACTGGTTAAATCCAATTTTCTGAAAATGGGTGTCCTACTACCAAAGAAAGTTGTATTTGATAACCTCCGTTTTGTTTACTACTTGCCCTACTATCTAATTGTCTCTTGGTGATCTTGGTTAGCTAGCTTCAAAACACTTGCACCACTTGACAAGTTAATAGGTCATACTTGGCTGGTTAGCGTATCAGTAAACAGACTGGCTAACTGTCATATTAGTACATGAACAAAACAAGCAGAATGTACAAACTATTTGTGCTTGATCAACCAAAAAGGTCTTTACGTACAGTTGGGCACTTAATCAAAGTTGAATCAAAAACAAGATTTAGTTATCTCTAATCATCAGTGTTATGCTTTGGTTTTTATATCATCTACAGCCAATCCTCAGTAAAAACATGTGGTTTTGACTTTTTTTTTTTTTTGTCAATCGCAAAATTTTATTTTATTTAGATTATAAGCATTATATGGGACAATAGCAGAAAGGAGAAGTTAGTGAGTGAGTGAGTGAGTGAGAAGAAGATCTTATGGTATTTTATATGTGAAAAAGGCCGATCTTGTGAGTGCGGTTTGTGTCAGATATATAAAGATACAAAATAGTAGAGCTTTTATCACGCCCCCTCTTTAATCGACTAAGTGATTGGCAGGACATGTCTTTAGTCAAATACAGCTTTATAATCTGATTTTTTGCTATATCACCCAGCCCTATGTACATTATAGCATATGCACAAGTAATTCCTCTGTAATGTAACGTTCCAGAAGTGGTTGTTAACACAGTGGTGGCCAGCACTCACCCTCCACTTGGCAACAGGAGGCTACTTTATATACTGTTGTGGCAGCTTTGTGGTAATAATAGAGCCCAGACCCCTGCTCCAGCAAGTGGCACGCTCAGTCAAGTGAGACTTTGGCTAAGAACGCACACATCCACACTAGCATACTCTCCACACACCCAGCTCGCTTCACAGCTAATGAGACCACTGGGAGAGAGAAGAGAGGGAAGGAATATAAAAGAACATCTAAGAAAAGAGGAGGACTACAATATGAACAAGTGGACAACAGAGGACTGAGCTCACAATGTTTGGGTTTGAGGGGTTGATGCGACGATGAGTGATAGACTGGATCATTGCCAAAGGGAAAATGAAAGGTAATTTCTGGACCAAGCAGAAAGAACACAACATCTTGATCAAAGATAGGGTGTGCTGACTAGGCTTGTCAAAATGTCAAAAGTATCGAAAATCAGATACTAATCAATGCCAAAACTAGTATTGAAACTAGATACTCATTTGAGGAAGTATCAATACTAAAAAAGTCACATTTAGATGACAGAAATTAACCTTTCCTGAATAGCATTAGAATGATCTTGAGCTGTATCAGAACAAGTATAAGACCACAAAGACTTGTACACTCATGGACCACTATGGCACCTACCTGGGTTTGCACAGATATAAGGCCACATGGTAATATGGTAGTACTATGATTTAATGTTGAAAATAACATTTAATTGTCTAAATATTTTTTTATTATGATTGTGGTATCAGAATTGGTATTGAGTACTGAGCGTGTTCCTTAGAAATCGAGTTTGAAATTTTAGTATTGTGGCAGCATACATCCGTAATCATGGCAAGAATCAAGGTGAAATTAGTTAGTTTTCCGATTCTAGAATGTGTATACTCCCAGATGCAAGAGGGAAATTGACAAATGTTGAACCTGATCAGTTCTTTTAGTGACTGAACCCTATAACTAGCTATAGTACAATTAAAATCTGCATTCTAACAATATTAATTTTAGCTGCCCTCATCTGTATTAAATATTATTGACCTATAGAATGTTGTGACGTCATCTGAAACGGTGGCAGATGCACACACAACATCAAAACCCTACATCTATCAATTGCTCTGCCTGTGACGCTGCAGCCTGCTACATTAGGCTCAACTAGTGGATGGATAACAGAGTAAATTTCTCATAGTCCAAAAGCAGGGACGGCTTAAATGTTTGGGCGACAAGGAATAAAGGAAGACAGATGCAACCGAGCCCATGCTTTGTGCTAGCAGAAAAAGCAGGACATGAATTATTAACAGACGTGAAGCCAAACTAAGCTGAGTGAGCTGCTTGGCTCTGTGCTCATCCAACTTGGCTTGTTGTGAGACCACAATGTTTATCACTCAGTGCAGGTGACAGTGCCAGCGCATAATGTCACTTCAGTCTGGCTCCCATGCAGACCAATGTGGCACTGTGAATGTGGCTAGAGCAGCTCCTACTGGGATAATTACCTAGCAACTCCAACATTTATATGGAAAAAGAATTACATCTAGTGTTTTATTTTAATCAATTTTAATAAAGAGACATTTTAAATTTTGAATATTCAAAGGCTATTCATTTCTTTAAAGGTGAACTATATAACTTTTCTGGTGGAAGGTCTGCCGCCTACTTATTTCTTTGCCCGTAATGTTCCTCAGTATGGCATTACAGCATGTGACAGCACTAGCGCAAGGTACAGGTCAGATTTGTGGAGACTGATAAAATGCAAGACAGATATGTTTAATTCCATACTATGGGACATTCTAGGCAAAGCATTTACAGTTTCATGAAGACAAGCAATCTGAAGAGTTAGGGTTAGGGTTAGGGTTAGTGCACATAGTGCACCTCCAAGTAAACAGCAAAATTTGGGGTATCCTTAATTACAAGAGAAAGCCTCTTCTGCTTGGTCCTCAAGAGGTTTGTTTTCAAAAAAATGCAATTTTAACAATGAAATGCAAAAAGCAATTTGTTACAAAGTTCTTTTAAAACACCAACTAATTACAAGTAGTCAAGTCAACTTCTCTACACTTTTGAAGTACTACCCAAAAATAAGTCTCACTCCCACTCCTTTAAGCAAGGGACCCATTTTTCCAGCCACCATAGTTTCTCTGGGAGTGAAACTAAATTGAAAGCTACTTCCCTCTATATTTTATGACTGTGGATTCCGGCTCAAAAGGCAGCCCACTTTCTTTTCTAGGAGGTGCACACCCACCTCAGACTCAGCCAGCCTATTGTGAACAGTCCCTAGTGCATTTTTCAAATCAGCACATCTGTGTCAAACATCCAGGGAATTACCTTATATGACACGCTTCGTACTAAATCGTTTCTTCACTTTTCAGGTTGGATAGAAAAGTAGGTGTGATTTTAAAGTGCATATGACATGTTTTTCAAATGATTGCTTGGTTTTGGGGGATAGTACCTGTGGTAAATATTTATCATAGTTTTAAGTGGCAATTTGTGAGGAAAGAAAAGTAAATAAGTAAATAGTGTTGAGTTCAAAAACAGAACCTACCTGTCATCAGTACAGAAAATCATCAGTAAGAGACAATTATGCACAAGGAATGCATTTTTCTGACAAACAAACATTCACTTAACAAAGCTGTCATTTATTTCTAGTAGTTTAAAGTGAAAAGGGTAGTCTAACCTTATGCACATTAAATTTAGACCAGAAAAACACATGGACTTTCAGCTAGCTAACTCCACAGTGCAGAACTCCAGTCCCTGCTTGGTTGCTGTCTGAGTCGGCCTGTTTTTCCAGCAGTTCACATGCTAATCCCTGGTAGACCCGCAGGAAGGCTTCAGAAGCGACCCGAGGCGGAGCTGCGAGAGACAGAGAGCTACGAGGCACGTCTGACTGCACCAAACCTGCCAGAAAAGTTTCACCGTGCTCACAAAGTCAACACAAGAGCGAGCTGAAGTTCTGCTCAGCTAGGGGGCAAGTAGTTCTCAGGATAGTATATTATGTGGTTTACTTCTTAGCTGATTCTGTATAATTCCTGGTCCAACAGTGATAATGGCTTCAAGATGACTAGCTGAAACGTGATGTCCTTTTTTCACAGTATGGCATCAAACCATCTTTCATTCATTCAATTACACGTTTCAGAATTCGAAAAAAAATTCTTGAAAAACATTCTTGCTGAGAGCTAGCTCGCCTCTACACAGATCTGACTTTGCCTGGTGGTATCACCTGCTTGTTTCCATAGAGACTGAAATTTAATGCCATACTGTGGTATATTCTAAGCAAAGCAATAACATCTTCATGTAGACAACTTGTAAAGTATTGAAGAAGTGTGGATTCTGGATCCCAGACAAAGATGTGAGTCTGGTCACCGGTGAATCTCCCCAGCACTAAACTCTGGTAATCTGAGGTGAGAGAAATGTCATTTTATTTCTAAATGATAAATGACCAATGAACTCTTTTGTTTCACACGTGTCAGTAACAAAAAAAAAAAAAAAATCTTATTGCATGATCATGTATTGGTCGGGCTCGTGATGAGACAGAGGGCGTGGTGACAAGACTGATATCCTTCTGTATAAAACGTACATAGAGATGTCATTCTGGATTTGCCAGGCGTTGTCCATAGTGCTTTAAACATGTTTTCTAGCTTATAAATGTTATAACCTTTTTTTACTTTAACCTTTCTACAAGGACTAATATTAAAAAGAGCATCATAAAACAAATCAAAACTTTATATAATAGTCACATGATTTTTAGCCCGGCAAGCAGTACCCCCATAAAAGCCAGCTTGCATTTGCATTGTCAGAACTGATAGCCTGTCTTATATTGAACAGCACACTCTATTCCCCTCGCACAGTAAAGTGGGTTAGTGCCATACACTATAACAACAGCCATAATTGCGACTAGCCAATATACCTCGGGGTAATATTTTCTGACAAGACATGTTTACTTTGGGCCGACAGCGCAGCCAATTAGAGCATGTCACCGGTGCATACAAATACAATACAAATACGCATTCACTGAGAGGGCTGTGGAGCTAAAGTATGACATGCCCTACCATTATAACTGCACTTGACAATAAAGCAGTGCTGCGGACTCCTGGATAATATCCACCTTTATCATTCAATGGGCCATTTCCTCCTACATGCATTTCAATTGTGCTCCAGGCAGCCGCAGAGAAGTGTTGAAATGACACAGTGCTACATTCAAATCTGTAAATATACTAGCTTTATCCCCACAGGTTGTATGGTAAACAAGCCTTCCTTTTGCTAGCTTTGCAAATATCCATCCAGTTTATAATATATCAACAACTAGTGCTGTTAATTTGTTCTTCTCCACCCCTCCGGCTCTGTGCTTCCCAGTGGCTGTCCGGAGCACATGTGTTTCGGGTTACCTAAAGCGGACTCCTATCTGGACTGGGATGGAGGGAGGAAAGAGAGAGAGCAGAGAGAGAGAGAGAGGAGAGAGCGGTCTTTGTCTATGGCACCATTAATCAAGTGTCCTTTTAACAAAAACAGAAAACCAGATGAGAGACAAAGGGAAGAAGACGTGGGGGGTGGACCCTCATTTAGGCCCGCAGAGTACGAGAGGAGCGGAAAAAAGATGGATAGACAGAGAGAGAGAGAGGGAGAGAAAGAGAGATAGAGCAGGGAGGGGGGTGCCTGCCTGACCCACACCCAGACCTTCAATAAATCAAGCAGCAACAATAACAAGCAAAGTTTTCATGTGGTTTGACTGATTAATCAGGTTTTTTTCACTTGACATGGGAAGCGACGGAGTCTTTTCTTCTTCTTCTTCTGTCTTGTATCTTGTGGGAGAATGTTGCAGGGAGTCTTCGAGACCACAGAGTACCAGGATTGGGATTTTTAAAATAAACTCCAAGACTAGTCAGGAGCAATACAGCAAAGAAACACAAAATGAGAAAAGACACTGTTCAGACAGAAGTTTAAGTGGTACAACTTGTGTATAATGACAAATAAAGATGCATGCATGAATCACTCACTCGAAATACAACCCTTAGTAAGATTAAGATAAGGAAAAAATATTATAATATGTCTTGTTTAACCTTGAATACCCAAGCTTACATCTTTTCAAATTCTACAAGATACGGAGTAGTGTACAAGTCCCAGTTGTCCCAAAGCATAGCCGTCTCATCGATGCCCCTTTCTACACCTACTAACACATGCAACAGCACTGCATCACTGCCTGCTCTGATTGACCAGAGCTAAGAAAATATGCAGATTGTGGTTAAAAACTAATTTTGAACAGTTTAATTGATTAGGTTTTCCATACAGGGACCTAAAATGTTATTAAAATTGCAGTAAAAAGTAACTGAGTAACTGATTTCACGCATACTTTGCACTTTTAGCACAACTTTAGCAGCAATACTTGTACTTGAATTTTTTTAGCCATGTAACTGTACTTTTAGTTAAGTACACATTTTCCACCACTGGCAACAGAGTCAACTCACAACGCCAGCCTACATTAGACTATGCATCATTTTCACAAATCTCTCAAAGATCCTCTCTGCAGTGAGATATTCTTCAAAATGCAGACACTCTTTAAAATTTGAACAACATTGGGGACCTGCTGAAGCTAAATCCGTGGGACTGGGGCAGTCCTCGGAGAGTTCTGTGCCAATCGATGGGCATTGAGTGTGGACACGGAGGCTCCGGGATCAATCGGGGGCTATTACAGTGATGTGTCTTCTGGGATCAGGGGAGAGGAAGAGTGGGGAGAGGAAGGGTGGGGTGAGAGGGATACATCTGGGGGCCTGTAATAGTGTCCTGCTTGGTTTTACTCCAGGTGGACAGGGATGTGCCATGTTAGGGATCAGGATAAGGGAACTCCTCTCTATCACTGCTACGATCTTCCAGTGAGTGGTTTTAGACTTGAAAAGCAATGAAAAAAATTGAATGTTAATGTGCCACAAAATAATCTAAAAATTTAAATTGTCTTTGTGTCCTGATAAGTTCAAATAACTCAAGGACTGCAGAAATAGACAGCTATTTTGATATATCAGGCTGATATTTGCACTTTTTAACATATCGGCTTATTTGGGAAAAAAATCTGCCCCATGTATGCCCAAAAATTGTCAGAGCTTATCGGCCATTAGTTTCTCTGGATTCTAATCAATCAGTATAGGCCATGAAAAAAATTGATCGACTGATTTTGATTTGAGCAAAACTACTTCAATAAATCAAAACTAATTGTAAAAAACTTTTATTTTATTGTTTGTATTTCTGGTCTGGATGTCAGTTAAGCTCTAGAAGGAAATTGCTTGGGGGATGTCTTAAACTGAAGACAGGAATTAGATATCTACTAACTTTTAAAAATTCTGGATGGACTCCAAAAATACAAAATGTAACTTGTGTTGCCATGCTGCTGTGTGGAGCTGAAAAAATCAACAGTAGCCATGTTTGATTTCACAGCATAGAATTGCATCACATATTTCATCAATAAGGGATGTGTACTAAGTTAGAGTGAGAACATGTCGTACTGATCATGTACAGCAGCTAATGATATCCCATGAGCCCTACCGTCACACGGGGAATACATCTCCTCTCTCCTATATACAACGTTCCCAACACATACATATCTAGAGGGGATTTTTTTTCATTACCAACTCAGTTTTCCCCCTCTCTCTCTACATTGGAAGTTCGGAGAGCTGCCTGTGCTCTGCTCTGTCGATGGAGAGGCTTGATTGGGTCGAAATTATCTAGGCCTCACATAATCCAAATCCGGTTTTACTTGATCTTGGACGATCTGGATTGATTTACAATAAAAACCCTCCAAGTTAATGCAGCAGTTAGCAGGTTCCCAAATAGGAAAAGCTAGGGACTCAGAAGTGAGTTATAGGGATAATTTTCATATTTATAACCTTATTGTTTTCATCAGTAATAAACTTGGATTCCAAAATATAACAGGACAATGTTGCGTGCATCCAGAGCCTTTATTAAGTCTTTTGTTGAAAGCAGTGCATTTGGTTGATGTGAAATAGACTATTAAAACGTCAGTGAAATGTCTTTACCAGTGCTTACAAAATGGAGTTGAGGTGCCATCGCGGCTGCTGCTCCTGCTGTCCAAAAGCCCTTCTGTGGCTGATTAAAAAGAATGTGTGGAGCTTTGGGGAGGCAGCGCTACAGCAGAGCCCAGCCTGTGAGGAGAGGACTCTGGGTTTCAACAATCTGGGTTCTCTTTAGCTTTGGACAGGGACCAGGGCGAGCTGCACAATACACTTCTGTTTGAGAGAAGGACAAGTGAGGACCGCCCCCAAGTGTCTCTCTGGACATACTGAGCAGATCAGACGCTCCAGGAGACAACATGTCAATCAGTCGTCATGAGTCAATGATTTCAGTTCAGGTTTTGAATAAATAAGGGAAAATAATAATCATGAAACTTGTAGACTTTACTTTGGACAATAGCAGAAGCTATGACACGTCATCTGTTGCTATAGTTTTTGCCTTTTAGGCACAAGCAGCCACTTTGGGTTTGTTGGCAGCAACATCCAAACCCCAGGCAGCCTTTGTACTGTAGAGTTTGGGAGCTCGGAGAGGTCAGTGCAGCTGGAGTAGCAGCCATCACTGTCAAACTAAAACAATAGAGTGGAAGGAGATTGGGAGTCCCAAACACAACTGTGACAAGTTCAAGAAAAAGTGTGCAGAGTGAGTGCAGGCAGCACCTGTCCCTCTTAAAGCCATGTCCCACAGCCCATGGTGCTCTGGTGCTCACGGAGCCTCTCTCATGGTAAAGGGGGAGCGGGCCGCCCAGCCTGCCAGCCCACCACGGGGAATTTGTTTATGTTTCCTCACTGCCAAGTTCCTGTCAGGAGGCGCCCCGAAGAGGAACAGCAGGCTGCTCATGTACAGTTAGCTACGCCCTCTCCTCTGTGCGTGAGCTCTGTGTGCACAATATGGGCCGGGCTTTTGAAGCAACACTCAGATCTGGGGAGGTCGCAGTGACTAGGGTTCACACACAGACCGACGTCATGCTTTATGTCTGCTCTCTGCTCAATTCAAGTACTGAAACACTGTATGAGCCTATTTTACCACTGCAAATGGTACAATCAGTTTTAATGAAGCTTCAGTTGGTTATGCTAGTGGTTATTGGTATTGTAAAAAAAAAACAAAACAAGCAAATACCACATGAAACACTATAAACAGGACTGGTGGCTTTGCAGTCATCAAGTCAAGTGTAAAAATCTCAATTACCCACATTAATGCTAAACAGAAAATAGCTCTGTGGCTTTTCAACACAGGCAGTGAATTATGACAACACAATCATTATTGCTAGTGTGGCTAAGTCCTGCTCATTAACACAATGCCTTGTATGTGAGTGTGTTTTTTCAGTCCTCTTCTGTGCGCCAACAGCACTTTGGTCCAGCGAGGTCAGCCGGTGCATAAAAGACATTCTATGGTGATTCGGAGGAGGAAGCCCCTCATTTGTCTTAGCATCATGCATGTTTGTGCGATTGTCCAGTCAGTGTGCAGAGGAAGACCAGGTCAGACAAGGCCAAGCAGAGGGGCGTGGGACACAGGAGAGAGAGACAAGAGGAAGTGATGAACAAAAAAGAGGAAAACCAAAGGCCTGGCTGGAAAAGTGTTCCACCAAGTGGTTAGAGGAAACGCAAAAAACAGGAAGCAATTGATGTCAGTTTGGATGTGGAGAGCGCACCCACTGCCTGTCACGTGGTGGCACATTTCAGCACAAACTGTGTTTACGCACACATCTCAGATAACAGCGTCAGCTGAGAGGAGGAGGCACAGGGGAGAGCTGCTGCCTCAATGACATTCATGCAGGCTTGTCAAACATCTCCATTTTTCATGGCGCTGCCTAAAAAAAAACTGTGGGTGGAGTGAGCTCTGACGATTGCAAAATAAAGTTGAGCGAGCAGCTGCGATGGTGCAGATTGCACTAGTGAGGAAGCACACTGCCACAGTAAATATTCAAATGCAATGCAATGAGATATGCAGCCGAAAGCCCAAGTGAGCCTCAAGTTGTGCGCTCAAGCACAACACTCTACACTTCTGACAAATCTGACAAACGCAACTTTAATCCACGCCTTCTGTCGAAAGCCATAAATGCCTAAGAGTTATTAAAACTGTCACAGCCACAAAAGTTTACTCCAAAGGCAAAAAAGTGGATCAAGAACGTGAAGTGAAGTGACAATGTATGGGAACCATGAATAAACAAGACATTTCTCTGGAGATAGAAAGTCAACAGTGGTCTGAAGAGAGGGAGAGGCACAGCAGCAGAGCGACCTACCGCACACCGAGTGCGAATCATTAAAAGCATGTGTTCCACATCAACTGCTGGGGCCGCGTCCCAACCCACTTATGAACGCTATCTGAATGATGTTGGTGAAGAGGGCTTTAATAACGCTTTATGTGGAGACAAGCCGTGAGGTCAGGGATACAAGTAAAACACTGAAACAGGCTGTGCCCTGCCAACTCTCCACATAAAATCAATGAAGCAGCTAATATTTTACAATCATGTGAAACTATGTTCTTCATAAAACATGGGCTGAAAATGTGCATTGGTTCTACACAACAGAACAGTTCTCGTTATTATTATCCTGCCAAAATTGTTAGTGAAGCAGTCATTTCCATAGTGTACAGTGAACTAAACACAGACAAGTGCAATCACAAGACAGGCGTGTTTACAGTGGTAGCTATGGTTACTGTACTGTTTTCTCCTGATACTGAGATAAAAGATAAGGAGTAGGCTCTAACCTTTACTGTAGTCTGTGCTTGATCAAAAGCAGATTTATGGAACACAATAAGCAACTGACCAAATAATTTACGTCCTCCCTTCAGAACAAGAACACAAGTAGTTACTTGTTATGTTTGTTTTAATCAGATCAGTCAATAAGAAAACTTTAATAACAAAATTAACCTTATTGACGTCAGCACACCAATAGTTTATTTTTTTGATTATATGTAACTTTGATTGCCCAATCCGCCAGCGTCTATTGCCAGACTGTGTCTAGGCCAGCTCCTAATGATGAATATCTGTTTCTGCTTGGCCTTTGTCACTTTAACATGACGGAGCAAATCTGCCTGCTTCCAGATCCAACTATGATGCAACCAGGCCTAATGCAGCATGAAAGTCTACAAAACAGAACAAATGGTCGAAATAGAGTATAAGTATACCTCATTTAAAACGGTTTCTCTGCCTTCATGTGATTAATTTGATTTTAGTCAGCATGCTCATGGTTGGAGCGCTAAAACTAAAAAAGGTAATCATTATTTTCAGACCAAGTTCAAAAATCCCCATTCCTTATGTGATCTCTACAGGTGGGGCAGGGTGACAGTGAGGAGGAGATGGAGTGATGCAATGCCAAAAATCTTAGTCATGATCCTGACCACAAACCCATCCTAATGTTATGTATACAGAGAGGGATGATTTTGCTCCCCACAAACTCAAGTGTGGAGTGCGAACAAGTCCAATTACTGACAACTGACAGGAGCGACACATTTGGGCTTACCCCAAAAACGTCAATCTGGCCCTGAATCGATTGCAGCTCCTAAGCTCTGAAGAGAAACAGAGAGAGATATTTGAAACCAGGAGCTTTGTGGTCCTTATCCACATGTTGCAGACTGAGCGACTCCCCTGGCCCCTTTACTTGGCAGCGAACCACTTCCAATACACCGAAAACTCTTACGGCTTTTTCCTTCCTCCACTAGAACCGTAATGACTCCACCCTTTTCCCGACACATTTTTCTAAACCGCATCTGTGGGCTTGGACGTCACGTGAAAAGTGGAGTGAAACAGGGCTTTTGTGGTGTGAGAATTACCTAGGGCCATGGCGAGAACAGTAGCGCTTATGGCCACAACTCAATTACTGCAATGTGAATCAGGTGGCAGTGGAGAAATCCCCTTCTGCGGACGCACTAACACAGGGGACAGAGAGGCGCCTCCATTAGTCAGAAGAAGACAGAGCTAATATAGTGTGTCATCTCATTTTAACAGGAAAGATATGCCAATGATAAAAAAAACACTAAGGAATGTGTAACTTAAACAACAGCGAAGGCGTGTGTGCTGAATCCTACATGCTACAAGTGTGATCACAGGTTTAAATTTAAACAGGCACATGACAGTCAGACGCGCTGATAAATAGCACCTTTGTGTGGTAGGTCAAAACAATTCCCTGAAAATAATAGGAAACAGGTTTGGGTATGTACATGTTTAAAAAGGGCTTTGAAAGAGAGAACAGATGTAGTCTGAATGTCATGTACAGCTATGCAATGAATCAGATTTGAATCGAGACAGAGATTAATTTCTAATCATCAATAATCAGCTTGGGTCTTTTTAATTGAGAGGTCTACAGTTAATGCTCTGCCAATAAAATCATGCAGTTTGGAGGACTTTAGAGGAAGAAATTACAACTTTGGAACTGGCAATTACAAACTTGAAATCTTTTCATTAAAACCAAATCAAACTGAATTGAAAATAGTGACAGGAGAAAAAGCATGTTTGTTAGTTTTTTGTAATATTGCCAAATTACCAAATTGCACTTAAAACCATTTAAAAAGAAACACATTTGTTAAAAGTACAAAGAGAAACAGAAACAGATATGTTTTCCCCTTTCCTGAGAACTGAGCGGTTTATAAAAATGTAGAAATGCAAGTATCATTTTTCCTCTAGACGTTTCTCCCTTCACTATGGCCACTGCTGTTCTGTGTTGAGCATTAAGCAGAATGCTACATCGGGACAGATGTTTTGTGACAGGCGTGGTAATGAGTGCGTTTTAATTGGGGCATGATCTGACAGTAGTACGAAAAGTCCCTCCCTGCAGACCAAAGTGACCTTGATGTCATTTTACAAGCAGCGAAAGAATTTCACACTAATTCGTGAACACAAGCGACTCACGCAGCCCTCATAAGTACTGCTTTAACATTATATGTCCGTATAATGTGCCTCTATGGGCTACAGACAGTATAATTACGACTAGGGATGCAACGATCCCGCTTTTTCAGCTCCGGCACCGATTCTGATATTATAGTTCTAAGTATCTGCCCATACACGAGATCAATCAATACCAGTGCAGAGACTAAAAATAGAATTTATTTCCTTAAAACAAAAATAAAATAAGACAGAACAGATCCAAATGTGGTATGTAGCTGTTATTTATCTCTCAAGTAACTACACAACAATTTTGTATAAATAAAAATTCATTATGAAACTTTCTGGGCCGACTATGACCAGTATAGATTGATTACATCAATTTATATGTCCAAACTGGATATAGACTGAACTGATATTTGGAAGCAGATATCCGATCCATCAAATTTGCACCGATTCCAGTATCAGACCATCCCTAATTAAGATGTTTCACAGTGAAATACAATGGCGCAACACTTGATACGGTTTTAATAGAAAACAGTTGTGTTATGTTACCCACTGTAGCAAAATGCAGGCCGTCTGTTAAAAGCCTGTAAAACGATTTAAAAGATCATCACCATCAGCTTCAACCATTTTATGGTTAAGTACTTATTTTGGGAAATAGCAAGAGTGCCGCAAACATGCAGCAATAAGATATGTCTTAGGCTCATAAAGCTCGACTGGGAGTCTGGGACTAGTTACACTTTTAACTTCAAAGGCTGTAAGAACAGTAATACTACTGGGTATATGCTGAATTGTTCTTCAATATGTGCAGTAATCAGAGCTGTTTTATGCAATAAATGATACTCATAGTTAGAGCTGATATGGATTTTTTGCTTCTGCTTGTGTTGTTGAAGTAAAGTTTACAGTTTACAAATATTGGGTTATCCAGTAATTTGATGCATGATTGTGTAAACTTGCTGTCATATTCTTTTGCCTAATCGTTCTTTGCATCATTATTGCGTCATTATTTAGTCAATGTGATGTCTTCTGCAAACATGAAATGTCTCCTTAGGTTCTTATTATAAAACCTGCAAACCCTCTAGTTAGACCCTAACAGAACAAACATGTTCTGAAATGCAGACGATTTCTGTTTTAGTAATATTCAGTCTCTTTGCAGATGTGAAATCTTTCAGTTAAACAAACCTCATGACAGCCTGACATTCTTGTTCATCTAAATACTTGGGTTGACAATGAGCAGAGCTCTGGTCCAAAAGTGACAGACGTTTACACTGTGAGTAGGAAGTGTGTCTGGGTGGGCAGGGGCTGGAAGTCACTACACTGATGAAAGTGGACAGGAGTCGCCAGGGGTAATCACGTATCCATCCAAACTGATGAGAAGCAACTTACAGCACAAACTCACCTGAAGAGCACACGGTCACAAATACAGGAGTAGAGACATACACATACTGCAGCTCAGACAGTCCATCTGCAGTCCATTTTCCAATGCACCTCAATATACTGCACCACCAAAACCTCAGGTTCACCAAGAGGGAGCAAGAAAGAACAATACAACAGAGACGTCACTGCATCACATGGATTCTATGCCCGGTTATGTCCATCAGCTTAACTTACCAGTTGTTTCTAGTGTTAAATATATAATATAAATAACTATGCTTAGCTGTCTTGTATATGCACTGCTATAGTTCATTATTGTAGTGAGGTCATGTGAAGATAAGGACTGTGATCACAGCTGTGAGACTCAGATAGATATGTCAAGACAAATACATGATATTCCAATCTATCATAGAAAACTAACTAAACAGGAACTAAACAGGGACTAAACAAGAACTACTGATAGCGATGACTTGTTATCTTGTTACAGTTCAAGCAAGTCATGACTTGATTGGACTGTGCAACGTGCCAAGAGTCCTGGCTGGCCTGTGCACTAACGAAGAGGCCACTAACTGTGTACAAAACTCATTGTATAGATGGACACATTCAGCCTCTGCATGGGAATGTCAACACAGACTACTTGTACAAGTACTGCCTTCTTTTATTTGATTAAGTAAATTCTCTGGACTTTATTTCTGTTTCAAGCGTATTCTTTATCTAAGCAGAAACTAATAAACACGAGAGGAAAAGGCTATATTCCTCGACAATAGTCAAACATGTATAGGCTATAATTAGGGCTGGGTACCGTTTGATTTTTTTTCAATACCAGTATTTCAATGATACCTGCTTTTCGATACTGGTGCCTGTATTTTTTGTACATGTAAATTAATGGCCAATGTTATTAATCCTTGAATTACGTTATAACTATGTTAATTAATATTTTAAAAATAGTACTAGGCTATACGCTGTCCAGTTATAACTCAAAACATGAAAATGAACCAGAGCGCACAGCTGATCCTCACGTGGACTCGCACACTCTTAACTTTCAGTTTTGTTTTCTTTGTATACTGCATCTCATGGAGCACATGCTTTTTGTTTATACTTTTACTACGCGGTTACCTGAGCAGAGGATTATGGCGAACTTTATGTGGACTTGCTTGGATACATTTTTACACAGACGCGCAACACACTGGATATATTTACTACACCACATTTATGTGGGACCGACAAGGAGCATGATTTTGGCGAGAGTTCATTATCTGTTTGGTTTCAGCTTTACACGGACACTGCAGACTGACTGGATGTGGATTTATTATTATGCATTTTGACTTTGAGATACTGTAAAGGCCCCGTACTAGAGATTTGATGCGTTTTTGAGTGGATACGTTGCAACTCTGCATGCTGTTTCTTCATCTCTGTTTTACAGGTAAGATGATACACGGCGGTTTGTTTGGACACACGTCGGACTATGTTAAAACGTGAGCTGTTTGTGTCTTTTGTCAGTGCGCTGTATTTATTGGCTCATTGACGCATTTAAAACCAAGGAACCGAAAGTTGGAACCGAACAAACTGTGGTTTTTCAATACCAGTACTGATCGAACCTCTTTGGTCAGTTCCTACCACGTTTTGGTACCCAGCCCTAGCTATAATACATTATTTTGTTATGTATGTGAATTTGTTTAACATAGCGCCACAACCATCTAGTACTACAACTACCGGTATATACCCTGGAAACCCAAGCATTATCCTTACATTAGGAGAGTGCATATGCCTTTACTTTCTCACTTTGTTTACGTTTGCAGACAGAAACAGCAGTGTAATTTCAGTAGGTTCGACATGGGACTTACTAAGTGACACCTTTGCTGCTAAAGATACATTGTGTGATAAAAAGTGCTTGTGGCTCCAGAGCAGAGCATAGTCAGAGAGGACGGGCTGCCCTGCAGGGAGAGTCATGAGCTCACATTAAAAGAGACACAAAGTGTTGTTTTAAGTCACTTCTCTCGAACTCCACAGGCAGTGCAGTGTTCTCCTCCTCCTCCTCTCTGACTGAGAGCTGGAAAGCCCCTTCAGTCACACATAGATCACATAACCTCTGCTGACACGGGACCACAGCACTCCCCATGGACAGATGCAGATTCACACACGCTGGCCAAGGCCGCGCACTGCCATTGTCCTTCAGAGTCATCCAAACAAAACAATGAGGAGGGTCACGCAAGGCCCCCTGTGGAATGGTAAATAAGCAGCGAGAGTGAGAGGGCCTGGGCCCAGTGAGGGAGCACAGACTAATCCACTCTGACAGTGTAATGTGGAATACCAGTCAGAAATATGATCATCTAGGGGCAGGTGAATTCTGCTAATGTCCAATCATTCAGCAAGAATCTGACAAGGCCTATGTGGAATAAGTGTCAGCTCTGTGATGTACACAACAAAAGCACTGATGTAAAGCAGTATGTAAATGAGCCACTGGCACAAGCTTAGAGTTATGTTATCACAGCCGTAGCACTGTGCAGCTACAGCTACACGCAAATATTATTGCATTCAGCAGGTTATACAAAGGAATCAATGAACAGGTTTAAAACTGCCATAGAAATCAAAGGGCGCAGCTGATGCTAATCATTCATTAGTGCTGAATGAGCCTTATTACAACATCATCTTTGTTGTCATTATTCATCTGGTACAAAATTATGTTAATTCAGACTTTGCTTAGTGATAATAGGCGCTCCACAAAGGACTGGAGGGATAGCCCCGCTGCCCGCTGCCCTTTCATATGTTAATAGGGAAACTGTTTTGGGTTTACTGGCCTGGTTGGAAATGATTTAGGGCGACACTTTGCTCTGAGCCTTTATGTTTGGCCTGACTGTGGGCTCATATATCACTCCGATCATTAATCAATTAGCGTCTCTGAGCCACCTGTCGGACACATCGGTGCACAAAACATTCCAGCCCTTGGGCAGTTGCTAGACGATGATCATCAGCAGCACTGCTATTACTTGCGTGGCCTGGATGCCTCACCCCCTTCCCTTTATGGTAATGCCCTGATGGATTACATAATCACACCCAAACAGTGGCTGCAAAAAACAGGGATCCACTCAGAGGAGCCTATCACAGTTCAGCTGCCATAGCCGTTATTTTTAATGGAGCTCCCCATCCATATCAACTGGGCATTTTTTGACTACATGTTTGCCCTACACTGCCATAAAGTGAAAAGACTGAGTAGAGAGCAATTGATGGCAACCTTGAAGGGGAATCAATAAGCTGATGGCTATTCAAAAGTGCTGAATGCACACTGACTCCTGTGTCCCACATTGTTTTAAATGCAACGGCCTCCAGTGGCTATTGATAGTTGCTTTGTATCGATAGTGCGTCACTGCAGCCAAACACACCCAAGATGGAAAGGTGTAAGTTATCAGGCGCTAACTAACATTGGAATAAGCCCAGAAGTGGTTTTGTTCACAGACGAGGGACTTACTGCTGACTTGCAGAAGTCCACTCTAAAGTGCACTTCTGGATGCTTAGGGCGCACAATGACACTGTTAAAGCCCATTTATAGCTTTTTCCATTTAAATTAATGTATTTTCGGAAACAGCGAGAAAGGTTCCATTTTACAGTAAAATAATGTATCCCACAATGGTAACCATTTGTACTGTGACAAAGCACCAGAAAAATAACATGAAACTCCACTTGTGTGTAAAGGCCATCCTGCCTACAGACAATCTCTTTCTCTCAGGCGTGCCTCACTGCCAATCCCCAATCCCCCTGCACCCTCCCTGACACCCTAAAAGCCTTCATACTTTTGTTACTTGCAGAAAAATTCATACAAGGAGCTGACAAGATAAAGTGGAACTAAAATTAGAGCTTAATCCGTTGACTCTGAATGTGTGGACATGGAGAAAGTCGATTTGTCAAGCCTTGATTTAGCTGTATTCTTCAATTATGAGTAGCACTTTCACGCAGCTTAGCACTACCGCATGGCTCGCACTGAGTAGTTTTAGACTGCCAGGACAAGGACTAGAAGGGAGCATGTAAATATTGGCATGATGCTGAGTTTGCATTGTGCTGCCTTTATTGAGCGTCCTACCTGTGTGCGGACTGTTGGTCTTAGGCTAGTAAAAGAAACTGGTTCACTGGGGGTTGCACTAAAATCTGGGCCATTGTGCTGCAAAGTGTACCAGGTACTCAACACCAGAAGGCTTTTTTCATCTTTTAAATCCAACTAGTTCAGGCAAGGTGCCAGCTCCCAATATTATCAGGTGGATATTCTAGAGAACAAAAGCTCCTTTGCAAGTCTTTGGGGGGGGAGCCTTTCCAGAGGAGATACACGCTGTATGTGTGTGCACAGTCGTTTTCTGTGGAATTTCAAACAAATTCATTTCAAAAGATTATTTTTCTGATAATCTCGCACGGCCTTTTATTTACTTATCTTTGCAGTATATGGGGCTAAAAACTACTATAGATACTGGAGGTACTGAGGTCAGACCAAAGCTGGGAACAAAAGCAATGTAAGTGTATCTACTATGGCACACTGTAGTCACATTCCTGTACATTTAGTTCAGAATCTTGACAAAAAAGGAAAATGCAGGATAGACTTATGGTATCAAAAGGACAAAGAGTAGATGGTGCTCCACAGAAGCAGATCGGAGACAGCTGGGAGGAGGGGGTGATGGGCAAAAGGCCAAAGCTCAACCTCTTGGGGTCAAGAGGTGATTAGTAGCATTCATCATAGCTCCTCTAACTGTTAAACGAGGAGCCATGCTGCTTCCCTCGCAAGAATCTGAGCGCATTTTGATGTCAAAGTCCAATAGTGGCAACCAGATGCCCCGGCGTTTATGACAAAGACAAATATTGGGATCGCTAAGTGGAAAAACATGGCTGGCACGAAACGACAGCAGCAGTGGATCATTACATCATTTTGACTATTTAATGAGCAAAGTCTGGATCGGATCAGGAGTTTAAAAATCTGCCAATGCCAACACGAGAGCTTGTATTTCATGCTCCATGTGAGGGGCTCAAAATTGAGTTTCATTTGATAGCAAAACAATGGTTGGAGGATGAAGAGGCTGCGGTTGTGGTTAGGGAAAAGAACAACAACTGGCGCTATACAAGTCGTGATGAAAGCCATGCAAGGTATCCCAGTGCAGATGATCCTCAAAGCTATACTGACATTCAACATGGAGCTAATGACAAAGGAGGAATTGAGAGCAAGGACGCAGTTTGGCAGTGTCTTATCAGAGAGCACACGCCCCCAATGCACCGCCCCACAGGAAGAAGAACAGCGGCCCGGCTTTGTGCTTCTGCAGCGGGACAAGTGGATCAAACTGGGCCAGAGTCCAGTGGGGAATCAAACTGTGGGAAGATCATTAGGACTAAAGCAGGCAAGAGACATCCATCAAAGTCAGCATGACAACGGCTCACAAAAATAGACTGTTTGTTTGTAGTTCTGTAATAGAATAGCTCTGGAAAGCACAAGCAAAACACAAATTAAAAGAGATGCAAGCTTTGCCAGAGGTAATGAATCTGATGCATTAGGCTTTTGAGAATACTTGTAAATATGAATCTTTGTATTAAAGTTTGTTTCTTTCATTGACTTTTATTTAACCAGGAAAGTCCCACTGAGATTAAGGATTTATTTTGCAGGGGATTCCTGGCCCCAGAGGGAATTGTACATGCTTTTGGCGGTAGAGGGAAACCAGAGCACTCAGTGGAAATGTAGACAGGCGCAGGGACCCTAACCCTAACCCATGCAAACTCCAGACACAAAGACCCATGCTGCCTGTGAGTCAAACCCACAACCTTCTTGCTGTAAGGCTGAAGCGCAAACTGCTGCTCCACTGTATCGAGTTATTTTGTTAGCTGGAAAATCAACAAAGCTGTTAAGCAAAGCAATAATATAACATTTTACAGTGCCTACTTGGACTGAGGTGAACTGAGTATGTTTAGAAGTCAGAGCACATATGTTTAGGTGAAACAATAGGCACACATCCAAAATGTCTCAGCCACTTTACAAAATCAGATCTATTATAGTTGAGAGGAAAATACAAAAGAAAATGGAAAGAAAAGTTGAGATTTAACTTTTAACTATCCCCAAATAGAAAATTACGGTTAATTAATCTACACACTCTACTTAAGATGTGCCATCTTGTTTTCAAAAGGGGTCCTCAAAAAGTTGAGCATAACCTCTTTGATAAGTATAATGTCAGAGTTGTGTACTCTATGACAGGGGAGTGCAGTAAGGGTAATCAAGGCAAGCAGTGCTAGTCCAATAAAATCTAAAATCATCTCGTGTTAAAAGTATTAATATTAAATAGTTTTGAAATATATTGAAAGAATCCCATTTTCCCATGCCCCATGACATGCCGCGCCACACTCTCTACATGCCTATGTGCCTTTACAACCGAAGAGGCCAGCGCGTCGTTTTAGATGCTTGCATATGCGTACCAAGGACCACGGCCGGCTCAAACACCGCTGAATAAACCAATATTATAGATCCATGGGACTCGGACATCTGAGGACGTTTCTAGTCAGTGCGCATGTGCAGCAAGAGACGATAAGAGCAGCACCAACTTTCAACACAAGTGACTAAAATAACCTGTTTTTAGCTTCCTGTTTCTAGTGATTAGATGTTAATTAGTAATACAGGCAGTCATTTAATCAAACAGTGAGCTAGTTTCAGGGCTAGTTTGTGTGAAATGGAGGTTCCAGATGGAGCAGTGAAGTGACAGCGGCTGGAGAGGAGCCTGTCTGTTTATGAAGTGACAGCGTTAGTGGAATAACAGGACTATTACAAGTGTGTGAAGGAACATGTGGCTGCTCTGGACCTACTCCGCTTCAGAGAAATACAGGATGTTTCTTCAGGAAAGACATGGTTTTGATTTGCATCTGTGAGAGGTGAGTGTCAGTGTTCTGTTCTAACGCAAGACTGTATTCATGAATGTTCATGAATGAACGTTATGTGTAGTACATTACATTTGTGTAGAGCTGTCATATGTCACTCATATGGTTTCTAGATGCATAATGCTAATTACATAGATAACAATAGCAGTGAGCAACAGTA
The DNA here is from genome assembly GCA_000787095.1 of Periophthalmodon schlosseri. Taxonomy (NCBI): domain Eukaryota; kingdom Metazoa; phylum Chordata; class Actinopteri; order Gobiiformes; family Gobiidae; genus Periophthalmodon; species Periophthalmodon schlosseri. The sequence goes on along the minus strand of KN477120.1, from coordinate 48,208 downwards.
TGTGTCAGTAAAAATAAATATACAAATTTGCAATGTAGTTTGTATAAAAAGTGATGTTATTAATCATTATCGACTAAATATTGATGTCCACCCAAAGTGCCTGCCTTGCCTACCCATAAAAGCCACCGCACACTACTGCTCTATGACAAGGAGTTTATGTAGAGATTTAGAGAATGTTTTTCTTTTTTTTTTAAATCACGCGATCAGCTGAAAGGACAGAGGTCATTTATTAAACCCTTTTGTGTGTGAGCACTTAATGTGATGAGAAGTTACTCTCTCATTATCCTATGCACAGGTCAATACAGATGTATTACAAGCCCCAAAGCATTTGTTTAGGACATCCTTAGCCTCAGCTGTGGACAAAGGAAAAAGCCAAATTGTGTGTTGGCAACATGGCCAAGCTGAGCAGGCAGTGACCAAGAAAACGAGGAGAGGCTGATGTGTATAAATGGGAGTTTGAGCAGAAATCAGCCTAAACAAGGAGCCAGGCCGCGCTCAGAGGAACCTCTTGGACCTCAGTCAACACATTTCACACACGCTGGGTCTGGAAACAACACGCTGGGGGCTCCCACCTTCATTTAGATGAAAATGGACCTCCTCAAGAGGAAATAAAGCCATTTTTAACCCCCTCCCTCTCGACAAGTCAGCCTCCTGTAATGTGCCCAGTCAATGGACTGTGGGTCTATTCAAGTGAAGCAGCCCACAGCACAGCCATAAATAATGTAGGGCAGCTCACATGAAACCCTAATCACCATTGTGCTGTCACCCAACAGAGAAGATTGCTTGTTTAATTTACTGCGCCGCATCTGTCTCAGTTCTGCCCAATTTAGTTTCAGTTTCAATGGGCAAGGACTCCAGGTATTTATCAATATGGCTTTGTTCCAATGCTATGAATCAGTGCAGATGTAATGATCATGTATTTCAGAGTGTACATGTGCACGTGTTGTGCTGTATAATGTGCTGCTCATGAAGCCCAAACAAAAACAGACAAAACAATGGCGTCTCAGAAGAAGCCATCAGCACTCAATAAGCAGAGCTCATTACTGCCCATACACAGCCTACTTCATGACATTACTGTTCCATTAGCCCGCCAGCATTTGCATATTGCCGTTACCTCTTTATAGGCGCACTTGATCATAACTGGCAGCCATATGCTGCATGTTGCACCATATTACAAAGTTATTAAAAACATGAAAAATTGAAAATATGTCGACACAAAATGAACTACAAACAAATACAAACCAAAGCATAAGTATGTTTATAGTATCTCTGAAACAAGTGTCTAGCTAACATCAGCAGAGCCAATGCTGTTTCTGGCATTTTTATACCAAACTCAATGTATGTGGAAATAATTTCTAGTAAGTACATAAACAATTTGCCCCTAACTGTCACTGGTGATTAATGAGTGCACTTTCAGCTGTACAAAGGTAGCCTCCACACAATTAGTCTGTAATTGTTTTTGGTGCATAATTTTGGGATGATTTGGGACTGAGAACACAAGCCCGTCCTCTCAGAGGATGTGTGCTGACAGTGATGTGGTAGGATGGCTCTTCAGTGCTCTGGCTTCACTGTGATGACAGCCCGTGGAGGCAGAGGCAGTAGCAGTGGCTCACTCCCTGTTGTGTATAGAGTCCATGGAGCAGCTATAAGGCATGTGATAACAATGCTATGAGCTGAGCTGCAGCTAGCTGCAGGAGCTACTGTGGCACTGTGGTATCATCTCTGTTCAGGACCATTATCTGGCCCCTGTGCTGTTCACTTCACACTGATAAATGTGACCCAGCTCCTCCAGCTAATGTGCAGACAGCTGCAGCAGCAGCAGCTGGGTAATACACTGTCAACTGCCTCAGACGCCCACACAGGAGGCACAATGGAGAGGATTTGTTCCACTGAAATCTGTGTAAGATACTTTGCTTTGGGCTTTGCTTTGAAACTGGACGTGGGGCTGCTCATGGAACTAACACGTCAAGACTCAATAGGGGCCAAAAGAGACTTGTCTTGAAGGAAGAGATGTGGTAATTCAGTAGAATTGAGACAAGTGCTGCCAGATACTCTTAGAAAATGCAAGGTTGCACACTGACAAGTTTGTCCAATGTCCAATTATATGAGTTCAAGTCAAAGTTTTCCTAACACAAAGGTGAGATGTGTAAATGCTGACAGACACAGGTGACACTGGTGATGTGGGAATCTGTGGGCCTCTGGCAGCTGCTGTAGACTGAGCTCAGAGTGATATTAACCATGTGTCCTTCTGTGCACAGGGATGCGACAGAGCAACAGCAAAAACAGGCCAACAGAGAAGGAAAAGGTGGTGTGTAAATCCAATTTCCAGTGACAGCGTCTCAGGATCCCTGTTTAGTCAAAGAACATATCATCTGTCAGAGGTAATGGTAGTGTCCTGGGGAAAATGAAGAAAATAGAATGGAGAGCATTCATTAGGAGGCTGGGGGAGGTGTATGTCTGTGTCTCCCTGGGAAAATAAATACATACACAAACCATTATTTGTGCCTTTACAAGGCTGCGGTCACTCTGTGCAGATAACAGAGCTCCGGTGCTCACCCTATCAGTGCAATGAAGAGGTGGACTGACTGTCCAATCGACGTCTGGCAGATTGGCCTCTCACTCAGAGCTGTGGATGTACTCAGTGGCAGCAATTGATACCATTGTTTTATGTAGAGGAGGCTGGAGAGGGATTAAGGAGCAACAATGGGGCTCTTTGAGTGGAAATGTCAGCCATCACACTGGGGGACTGTCCGACTGGGCACAGGTCCTTCTGTAAAACGCCAAGGTACAAACTGAGAGTGGAAAATAGTACGAAGCCTGTGAGGAGGGTAATGAAAGTCTGAAGGGAGGGCCAAGTGGTGGGAACAGGGAAGCCGAAATCTAACAGAAGCTAACAGGTCGACAAGTTCTGTAATGAACATCATGTGCTTGAGTTTGCACGAGAAACAAAAGGCCTGTGGTTTATGTTCGGCTGATCTAATTGCACTGGATCAGTCCAATGAGGTTAATTTGTTTTTTGGTCATTTCTTTGTCTGAAGCACTCTTCAAAACGTGCACAAATCATTCTCAAATTCAGTCCACAGATCAATGAGCAGGATAATAGGTTATAGGTCTTTAGCGCAGCCTCATTAAGAGAGAAGCAAATGTGGCCTGATTCTGGAGGCAAATTAACATCAAGAACCTAAAATACCTCAACCAATAATATGTGTTCTGGGCCGTGTTATTATTACTCGAATAAGACACTGTGTTTTCTTTGTAGACTCTGATAACGCCCTTGGCATTGAGCCTCTTTGAAAGTCTCACTTTGAAAGCTGGAGGTGAATACAAATACTGAGTTGAAGTGAGGTGCCCCTGCCACTTTAAGGCCGCGGATGAAACCGAGTTATTCTGCCGCTCTGACCTAATTGTTCTTGCTCTGCGCCGTCAGGAACACTGGGAGCTGTGCACTCTGACACGTAAAGATTATTTAATACCATCAAAGCCATAAAGGGAGGAATAAAAGGAGCGAATTAACCCCCTCCGTACCTGACAAGAGATTGTAGAAATACTGAGAGAGTGATCAGTATGCACAAGCGGACATACCCAACTGCTGCCGGTGGAGAAGACATCACAACATCACAGCACTCCCTTTCCAAAAAACTCCCCTCCTTCTCTCCCTCTGTCTCTCTCCTGGTACCAGCCCCCATCCCGCTGCTCTACTGGTTTTTCCCACACTCGCCCTGCTCCCTGAGGCAAAGTCGACGTCAGTGGGCACTAAAGCCAAACCACTGTAATATCCCAATTTGATTTTTGGACTGTTTCATTAGTGGAAAAATGCAGACGAACACAAGCAATTTTCTATTATGTCCTTTTCAGGGACCAACGGGAGTGGGGGTCAAAGAAGTACTCGAATTTGAAGTTAAAGGGTCTGTGCCTAATTTTGAACAGTGAGTAAAGAACATGGTTCAGAATGAATTTTAAGCCCCGCCCACTTTATCTCACTCTTGATCTATCTCACTGATGCTGAACCATGATATTTCCTTATTTCCAGATGGCTCTCATCATGTCTCTGATTGTATAAAACGGTGGTACTACTAGAGGAGGGAAATATATACAAAATTTGATAATATTACAATTGTTGTTTTGGAGATATGCACAATTATAATATAGAGTGTATCGGCTGCAGTAAAAATTAGGCTGCAAAAATATCCTCAAACAATTTAGAGGCAGATTTTAGCACATTTCTGTTGGATCGCCATAATATCGTCTGAATATCATCATCAGTATAATCCTTTGAGATATCGGGTTTGTCAATATCACCCACCTCTAATAGACTCTATGTATGTCATTCAACAAATATGTTTTATTTAAGCTTGTCCAGGACTGCTATCCAAACTGTCTAAAACCTAATACCAGCTTTAGAAAAAAACAACTTCAAAGGCTCTTTACTTACACTTAAATGTGCTGTGAGAGTGTGTGGTTTATGAGTGAAACGTACACTGGGATATGATTGTAGTCAAAACACTGGAGTGTGTAGGTGGGACGAGGCTGACGTGTTTACCATTAGGCAAGTGCTGGATGACACCTCCCTGCTGTCCTGTCACCCAAAGGAGCTGCTCAGACCAGTGCTTCTACTCAAGCCCGTGTACATGTTGTATAAACTGTACAGAGCAGTTGAAAGTGATAAGTGGAAGTAAGACAAACTTAGCGTGTGAGGCAGTGACATCCCCAGGCCAAGGGAAAATTGAGAGCCGCGCTGAATCAAAGCCACATGAATCTTTGTAAGGGTTAGTTTTGGCTTTTATCCCACTGCCGACCGCACCAAATCTATTTAAGCCAAGGCAAACTAGAGCACTCAAAAACAACCAATGTCCACACAGGGGGATGTATTTCAAATAGTATGCAGGGACTTCTACTAAAACATGCTGGAGCTATGCACAAACATAATATGTTTCTTTGTGGCCTTTACATAATAGCCATAAACATACAGGATATAGGAGTCAAACTCCGAACGGTCACTCTGCTCTTCTCTGATGAAAATGATAAACAAGTTAACCAATATTGTCCTTTTATTCCAGCACTGTCAGTCAGTCACAAAAACAAGTTTTAAAATGTGACATATTGCTACAGAAAATCTCAAACAATAGTATTGAAATTACTCTATGCCACTGACACAAAATCCCAAAGCTGGATATTCCCAGTAAACCATTTTTATAAATGTATATCGTTAGAAACATGAGCTGTAACAAACAAATTGGTTAGTATTATAATGAGTCATAGAAGTTACATATTCAACCTTCTAAAGATCAAATCTTTAGCATTCTATGGAAAAATAACACACGAATGTATACATGAGAAATCATGAGCCCCAAAAAATAAGATAAAAGTTGATATAGTAATTATCTTGACAAGGCCATCTGTTAAACTTGAATGTGAAAAAAGCCATTTCATTCAATTTTATTGTTTACATGTTTTGAAGAGTTGCATCTTGTGTTTGTTGAAACACATTTCCAGTATGATGTGCAATTGAGCATACAATTGTTTTGACAGCAAATACAGGACTGTACACCTACTATTTATTTATTCCTTGGCATATACTAGTTTTGAACATAAATATGCTAGATTGCCTTCTCATTCCACCATAACTTTATTCAGAAAAACACAGAATCTAGTGTAATTTTATGCCACTGCTTCAGTTTTGTGTTTCAGTGGCAAATGTGACAAATAAAGCGCTCAAAAACAGTCACAACTGACTCACAAGCCCCATGTTTAAAAAAGAAGGACCAGAGGAAAAAAATAGTCCTTTAGAGTGTCATTCACACTTGACTTTACAATGTGCAGAGGAAAAAGGCCATGGTGTGGGGGCCTGTCTGTGTGTGTACCACAGCGTCCGCTACTATGACACATTTAGTAGCATGTGAAACCAAAGCGTGCAAGGCTTTTGAGTGGCACTGCTCACATGTGAAGGCAAACTACTTCCCGTTGACACTTGTGACAGAGAGAGTTTGACAGAAAGCTGCATGTGCTACACTGCAAACTAGCACTGCAGAGTTAAAAATTTGCAATGTAATGAGATGTGGAGAAGATTTTAGATTAATGCAACATATAAGTAAGGTCTGCAGAAGTAAATCATTTTTGTGATAATTGTTTATGCAAAATGTTTGCTTCCTTACTCCAAGTGCTTTACATCAAGAAACCCATCGCCCATTCAAACTCACAACCAGCATACAAATCCATACAGGCACACAGGAATACACAGACACTAAAGGGAAGGTGTTTTGCCCAACAATGTGAGCATGGCTTTGAAGCACTAGTTTACTTTAAACAACCAGTATCCATAATATCACATCATAATACTGTCCTATCAGGAAAGTTGACATTTCATAAATAGTTATTTTATCTATTGCTGTTTGGTTTACATACTTTCACCCCTGAAAACTAAAATAGCATACTAATGCACAAAACAAACATGACAGGGTGAGAAAATCCTCCACCGCGCCAAATCTCTCACTCAGAGAATGCCCTTAAATGCATTGCACTCATAATGTCCCAGGTCGTCACAGAAAAGGGCACCTACTTTCCTCTGCCGCTCTGCACATTAAAAGAGAAAATCAGCCCACACTGCCATCTCAGCAGAGGGGCGTCTTTAGACTATCATCAAGTATCATTGAGCAAATTACACACCCTCAAACGCACAATGGAGCTCTGTTTTAAAAAGCGGATCCCTCAAATTAGAAGTACACATCTCCAAAGTACTTGTTAGCGCTTTAAATGGTAGGGTAATAAGCACTGCAATCTGTGGTTTTACTAGACAGCATTAACGTTTTACAAGGTACCACTGCTGCTTTCTGATGCTGTGGGGGATGTAATTCAAATGTTATAACACAAAGCCAACATTTCATTTGTACAGATGCAGACACCTTAAATTGCCACATTATGTTGACAAGGTTTCACTAACGGTGGCAACAAATTATGGGGCAAATCTGTCACCTTTTAAGGCTGCTTCTTTGGCTCAAAATGCTCTAGTCCCTGTGTAGTGTCATCAGGTTTCAGCTGAAGTCTCGAGTTCATGTAAAGAATGCAGGCTGTGGCTGCCTCTCAATGAACTGCCTGAACAGGGGAAGTATAGGCTGATAGTCACAATCTGTGACAATACAACTAAAATGAACAAACTTTGCTTTAGAATGCCAACAATAAAATGCCTATTAAAACAAGTATAAGAGGGTTTGCGACATAATAACTGGGCACATTTCCGTTTTTAGACTATGATAAACATGGTCACGAAAGAGTGCGCCTCTTCAGATAACAGGCTATTTAGTCTATT
>KN477120.1:0-40827 GCA_000787095.1 Periophthalmodon schlosseri | reverse complement strand
AAGGTGGACGGATAGCAGATAGTTTGTATAATTGACATAAAGAAACTGTCATCGCTGATAATGTCTATCAGCAATAGTGTTTCGTTCTAACTGCCCCAAAAGGCACGACGGGACACTATGAGAATTTTGTGGCGATGAAATATCTGAAAAAAAGAATATATCAATGAATAATATAATAAAACACATTTAAAATCCCAATTCTCGTGCGTCATTTTACGCCTTTTACATCCTCGGGCGAATATGTTAGATGTCTTTGACACGATATTCCGATAGGTCTTGTTAAAGCCAAGTCGTGTAAGCACGCTGTCAAATGTTGACAGGCTGTCAGTGACAAGTGCAGAGGAATACCTGGACCTGTTGACTCCTCCTCCGGGAGCTCTCTCGGGCTTTTGCTGCTGGAAGTTCAACGGGCGCAGCTGGAACAGTCCGTTGCGCGACTCTTTTTAAAGTTTTCCCGTTGTCTCTCAAATGTCCGGACAGCGACAGCCTCCGTTATGTTGAGAAGAATTATGTTCCTGAAAAAGCACAGGTAAAACGACGGCGAGCCGTTGTCACACAAAAGACAAGTTTGGCACAGCTTTCGCGCAGGCAACCATTGCAGTCACGTTCTCTGGCTGTGAAATCCAACACCAGCGTAGGCCACGCCCCTTTCCTTTTATGGGGAGCAGCCCTCAAAAGTGGACGTCCCGCTCTCTCCAGATGTGACTTAAAATGAAATAAAGCTGGTAAAAAAAACATATCTAGTCTTGAGCTATTCTAAACATAATTTATTTATGATCAACTAATATCAAACTCTCAATTCTAATTCAATATCATGTCCAATAGAGTCACTTAGGTAATAAAAGCTGTATGGATACAATTTTGCATTGTAAAATAAATATACTATAAATAGAATTCAGACGTAGGACTGAGAGTGGCATGAACACTCCCACTTTCCCTTTTCTTTATTTGACTGGAGACATAATGGAAGTCCATGAGACTTAGCCCTACATTCTCTCTCTCATACACACTCATTCATACATTAGGATACATCAACACAGGGGCATGGTGGGTGAAAGGTCTTGCCTAAGAACACAACAACAACGTGCACTGGTCTGAGCAAGGTTTGCCATTGTGTTCTCCCAAATGTTATCAAACATTTTGGGAAGAGCTTCAAGTCTCAAAGTTGGGTCTATAACATCACTGTGGCATAATAGAGAACCCGTTTTACAAGAAGTTTAGGATTTTATGACTTTTTGCATTAAACTTTAAACAACCCAGCAGCCCCTCAGTCATAGCCTGACTCCACTCAGCCCAATGTGCTGAGAACACCATTTAAGCTTCTAAAATATGTCTTGAAGTTTTCACTGACTGTTTGTCCCATCACGTCAAGGTTGGGCTTTCTCTGCCATGAGTTTCACAAACACTGGGCTAGGCACTAAAACTGATTGAAGGGATGTTGAAGACTGAAAATTGCATCTAAAATTGGACATACACGGGACATATACTGCAGTTTACAAATATGACAGTGTAAATACATATACAAACATAAAACAAAACTCACAAAACAAAGTATTTGCAATTCATCACAAAATCTTTTTTATACATCTAGCTAGTAGCAACATATTGACTGAAGCGCTGGTCAGTAGCAATGTGAAGTAAAAGTGGGCAGAATAAGGTAAGTATTATGAGAGATACACGTAGCAGTGTAATGTAAAAGCCACTCCTTGAGAAGAAAAATGAGACTAAAGAATATTGCTTTTGCATTTCGTAGAACTAAGTAGCTATCTGTGATTACCCTTGAAAGTGTAAGAAAGAATGAGAGATTTGGTGGGCAGGGCTAAAGGTTCAAACTAAAATATGCTTGTCATTCATGGTTCAAAATTGGATACATGGCCTTTAATGCTCTTAATATAATCTAATGTTCTGCCTGTAATATAGTTTTTGTGTAGGAAAGTCATACGAAGAATCTGGCTCACTGCTACTTCGCACATACTGCTCTAGTGGTTAGCTTTCCGCCCCAGAAAGCAAACTTTAGTGACAGGTGGTACATTTGAAACCACTTGTCCCATATGATTGGACAAAAGGGCCACAAGACAGTTGGTGACAGACTCCTGCCTCCATCTTTCCCCTCAGAGCACTGACACGGCTACAGAGAAAGTGTGAGCGACAGTATCTCTCCCCTGCCTGCCTCCCCCGCTAGCTTTAAGGCTTTCTCAAACCCAAGCCGTGAGTGGCACTAAGCTATGTCAGTTGTCACACATCAGCACACCGGTGAGGAATGCTGCGCTGGGGGCGGATGGTTTGGTTGTGACATGGGACGCGCAGGCATGCAAGTTACCATGGGCTAGGGGACTCGTCAAATGCTAAAAGTATGTACTGCTAGAGTGGCCGGTGTCAGAGGAGAATGGCTGGAGATGGAGCTGTCTAATTTCAGTGGAGGGTGACAGGTGGAAGTGGGGCCCTGCATCATGTAAATAGCCTTAGCTGGACTGTGTTGGGATTTGACTTGTATGTGTCTTTCATAGCTCCATGTTGGCTATAAGTCCTCTAGGGTCTCCTTATCTCAGCTACATCCTTATCTTGTAGCAACACTAAGTTAGAGCAGTCGAATCTTAATGCTGTCTGAGAATAGTTAGTTGAATCCTCTAGTTGAATAAAGAATGCATGTATACGGTAGCTATGGGCATGTGGAGCTTAGCCATGTGATGCCAGTTCTATTTAATACTTTACATAGCTTTGGTGTGTATGGTGGCTGAAGCTGGACTTGTAAAACTAGAGCATTCAACGTAGTGCCTAGCTGCCGCATAGATATGGAAAATGTGAATCTGGTCACGCCTTGGTGATCCATGGTTCTAAATGTACCCAGGCTGGTTCTGAGCAGCATCATGGCGTGACTAAGACTGAAAGAGGAGCCAGACGTTGACATGATAGACTATGCACAGAACGCATACACAGACGTTTCTCTTGTACAAAATAGACTGGATTAATGCAGGGGTTGACAGTCGGGGTTAGCATGGCAGATTTGGCTCCAATTCCTATGTTGTAATCAGACACATTACCACATTAAGCATGGCCATCATTATCCACACCAAAATTAACAACTGTAAATTGTACAAGGACATGTGTATATATATTTTTTGTGACACAAGTCTAAATAAGTCTGGAAGTCAGATAGTATTATGTCACAGTGGATGAGTAGTAATCAACTAATGTGTCACTGAAGTCAACTGAGTGGCGAAAGCATAGATTCTACATTCTTGTGATAGTTAGAAAAAAGTGGCCCTGAAGTTTGCCATTCCAATATCCACAGGATGCTGTCAGTTTGTTAAAAAGCCCCTGGAAGTTGTTCTTTTATTACACAAAAACAAGCAACAAGGACCACTATCAACTCACTGAGTAAGAAGCCTTTTTTTAATGACCATGCTTGTAGCAAGTGAAATTCTACACCAATTTAACTTGGCCTTGACATTTACAACCTTTTGGAGGATGCACAGTATACACATGCACATGATTAAATATTGTATATGGTTTCTCTGATAAATGTTGTCAAAGATAGTGGGTGGTACTTGCATGTGGTTATTGTTACAGAACTAGCGCAGCATCTCTCATGTTTCACTTTACAAGGCACCCCCTGAACCCTTAGCAGGTGCTGTGTTTCCTGCCTAAGTGGATAACATTAGCTACCATGATCAATACTTTTATCCCCTTTGTGAGGCTTTATTCCAGGTGTCAGGACTGGTCACATTCAAAAGAAAAAAAAATGTATTATGTAGAGATGCTTTTTACTGTCCAGCTTGTCACCCACAGCCAGGATAGACATTTCCAATCCCTTAAATGTCAGAAGACAATTACAGCCAGGCCAGCTAATGCAGTGGGGCAACATGAGAGCCTGTGGGCCTGACGTCAGCATGGCCAGCGGTCTGCAAGTCCTTTATTGGGTATAGATTTGAAAGGGATCTTGAGAGCGAGCAGACTGGAGCTCCAGCATAGCAAAAGTGCCAAGGCTTAGTGGTCAATCACCATCCTATACAGAGTCCCTTGGCTTTTAATTCCTCCAGCCTGCCTTGGCCTGCCTTAAACCACATATTTATTTGAATCTACCAGCAGCCAACCATTCATCACCACACGACTCCCCTTTATTAGCTTGTCATCTGTAGTCAGTTTTAATGGAGAGAGAGTCAGGCGGCTTCCATAGCAAAGCACTTAACACCGAGGGCTACACGACTGATGAAAAACTCGTTCTGAATAGGCATTGAAGTGTTTTTGAGAACTTGTGGTCAAGGACTGTATTAAAAGGCCACATACTGTAACTAACACATTGCGTGCTTGTGAAGAATAAAGACGAAAATGAGTAAAAAGGGAAAAAAATCGCAGATGAGATTATATCAATGGCATGGAAACGGTTAGTGGAGCCCCCGAAGACTCCTTTGAACTGTGAATGGCTGTTAAAAACTGACTTTCTCTCCAATAGTATGCCACCATCGCAACAAGCAACTTCTGAAACACGCGCACAATGCCATTGTATGGCCCATCCTGCGCTCCTAAATCTCACCTGCATGAGAGAAAACCTATTATACACTTTAATTTTCTCCTTCTCATTTTTTCCCCTCCTGGCGCAAAAAAAGAGATGATTTTTCAAACCTCTGACAGCCGAGCCTTTCGCAGGATTTAGTCCATCTGAAAACATGTGGTAAGCCTTGTGGAATGTTTCAAATGATTCCCAGATGTGGGCTGTAGACAGGTTTAACCCATTCTTATCCTGGTCCTGGAACAGAGGTATGAAGCGAGCCACTGTGGTAGACTTTGAGCGATATCAAACCAAAAACTTTAGGCCTCTCCGTCGAGTTCTGTTACTTTCAAAGCATTGGGGCGCACCGAACTGTAGCTTAATGTAATTTGCGCTAAAGCTAAAAATGGAAGTTCTCTTATGCTGCATTAGCCAAGAATAAAGAATGCAAGAAAGAGGCTTTTTTCCAGATGACTCAGCAATCGCACAGAGACCTGACCGGAGTTGATAAATTCACCTTTAGAGACTACTCATATTTTGGGCACAGTCTTTTCCCCCTGTACAGTAAAGTCAATATATCCACAATGAATCATCTGTGTTTACATGTGATTAGTTATGATGAAGCACGTTGTCGTAGTAACACTCCCAAAAATGGCGGTTGACTCTGATGGTATTGTGGAGAAGCTAGCCGACTAAGCGGGGTGGAGAGAGCGCGCCTCTTGATATCCTATGAGCAACAAACTCAAGTGACCCCTTCTGTATACGTCCCTCCTTCTTTCTCTCTCTTTCCTTCTCTCCCTCTTCTGTACTTGCCTCTCCCCTCCCTCGTTCTTTCTCTCACCGGCTTAGCCAACTGTGAAGCGCTTGTCCAACACACCCGTCAGTCTGCCAGCTAGCACGTTGGACTGGCTCCCATTATACACAATCATAACAGACAGTGAGGGAACATGCAGACAGCAGATAGAATTGCACCAATACTAAGGGGCAGGGAGCTCTGGCAAGAAATGCATGTGCAACGAAAAAACAGAAAATGAAGAGCGAGAGAGAGAGACAGACAGAGAGAGAGAGAGAGAGAGAGAAGCGGTCGGGGAAGAAGAGATAGTTTTATACTCTGGGCTCTTAGCTGGATAACATAGGCCATGTGAGGCTAAAGCTGAGAAAGAAGCACATGTGGATGCACTGCAGCCCCCCCCTCCCCCTCCCCCCTCCTACTCCCCCCCCCGTCTCTACCCACAAACCTCCCCAAAGGGAAGACCATTGCAAACAACTGCCAATTTTAAACTTTGCTTTTTATTTCTGGAGTCAACCAAGTGTGCGTTCAGAGCTGCATTGCTGGTAGCTCAATATTGGTCCCAGTCCCATGTATGTAAACCATTATGGAGGAGAACTTGTGGCCTCTGATCTCAAGGGAGTTGTAGTGATATTTGTGTTATTCTTCTTGGCATGAAATGTTTCAGCTTTTATTGCGATCTCATGTGCAAAAGATACCGAGACCGATTCGTTCTCGGACATCAGAAAGCCTCATGGGAGTTTAGTGTTTTCATGTTTTGTTCATCATTTAGGTCATTTGTGGCTTTTATGTCTGCCCTTGTTGATTTCAAAGTTAGTCAATGTTTACAAAGCTCTCCAAACAAATTCTTAGTTGATGTATTTTTAGATTTGATCACTTTTTTTCTTTACAGACATTGAAAAAAATATTACTGGAACACAGTTTAGGAATAAGATTGAAAAGACGACTAAAAGTATGACATAAATAATCACTAAACAGTGTGCCATGTTCTCAAGGTTAGTTTGTCATTTTCACTGGTCAGATAAAGTTCATAAAAGACACTTTATTGTAGAATAAATTGAAAAAGTTCGAGAGTTGGAGGAAGATTTTTAGATACTTAGGATATCAGTACGGGACTTGGACAAACCAGTGCATAAACCAGAGAGATGTCGTACCCTGGCTGTTCATATGGCATCAGTAAACAACAAGTGAACATGCTCCATGTAGAATGCTTTACCACCTTGTGTTGGGTCATGTGACACTCGACGCCTCCTGCCGCTCTCTCCATTTTAGATCACCAGGGTGCCCATCTCGAACATGCTCTGTTCCCAGCATCTCATCAGAGGATACCCAGAGAGTATGGCCGTTTAATTAGACCGCCTGTGAAAATAATGGTGCATTAATGACATTTCTATGGAGGCCAATGAGCTGGAACAACAGGAGGAAAGACCAAATCACAAATCAATTCCAACAAATGTAATTAAGGCTTAATTAGCCTCTGGGGCGTCACTGGGACACCATGGAGGGGATGATACGATGGAGGAGAAACAGTGAAATTCAGTGAAAGTGACTGGGATCGTCATGGGTCATGAAAAACAGTGTCCTCTCTTGACATAATGAGCACGTATGGAGCATGCTACATGTACAACAGTTGCCCGAGCCATGCTACATTTATTAGCTGTCACACTTTCATATCACTTGATTTATCTGATGAAAGCATTGATTAAAAGCCATAAGAAATCATTGCTTCTGCATGCTAACACTGTGGTGGCGCATGCCTGGCTTGATTTAAGGGCAATACTTTCAGCGCGGAGCCACACAGACACAGCCGGCTGGAGAAGGGCTAATTCTCTATAAAAACAGCAGTGTGTACGGTTAAGCCCAACAACATTTTGGTGTTAAAAAGAAAAGAGGGGGGAGCGAAAACAACACAGAGAGACGAGAGAGGAAAAAAGAAAATGCAAAACCGCAGGGAGGCTTGGAGAGCACTCGCCTGCCTCGCTGGATGCCAGATCACACAAACACAGACTCCTGCGCCAATAAATGAGCTTCATAAACTGCAATTAAAACCCTGGGCACTAATTTAGTGGAAATGGCAGCCTGTAAAAAGCGACGAGTGTTAGAGAAAGAAGAGAGAGAAAACAGAGAAAGGCTTTGCACTTTTGGGCCGAGGTGATTTTCGGCCTAATGCAAAACACACTTTTTCTGACTTGTACCGCACACATGCAAAAACACTGGCAGTTGGATTACATGCTGTTATGCAAGGGAGTTTTCTGGGCACTTTTAAGAAATAATATCTTTAATAAACAGTTTTGAGTGTTGCTAAACATTAGGGAAACTGCAGTCTTTTCCCGGACTTTTCAAACACACCTAGTCACACACGGCGGCAGGTTTGTCATGTGAAACTCAATGGACAAAGGTGATGGGAGACTTATGTCCTGCTGTTGATGTTCCAGGTCAGAAGACTATAGAATGAGGTGTGAGCGTAATGATAAAATGGCCCACACACGATTCTACATATAGTGGAAAGTAGAATGTAAACATTTCATGCCCCTTGGAGGACAGCGTGGTCGTAGTGTAAGGGTAAATAGAAATGAGTGGAGTTGTCACGCGATGCTGGATCACTCTTGGATAAAGTTGTAAAGACAAGAGTGACCAGAGCTGGAAAATGCGTCCGTGTGAATCCCCAGCACAGGATGGGTGGGTTCGACACCTTTTCCTGGTTAAGATGACTGCCTGGGATTATCTGACCTTGAGACAGCTTGAGGGCTTGTAATCAGGAGTCATGGTTTTAGTAATAGAAACATGCAAAATTGTGGCATCGTTTTAAAACGATGCCACCTGACATTGCAGTGATTTATTTTAGGCAACTCTGAGGGATAGGTCAATAACGCAGAAGGAAATATACTATGCACACTATGTAACTCGTCTAGTAGAGGGTCTGCCATCTGCTTGTCTCTATGGAGATGTAATTCTTTTGCCTGAAATGTTCCACAATATGGCATTAAACATAGAGACAAGCTGGTGACGGCCCCACCAGGCCAAGTTACAGGTCAGATCTGTGGAGAGTTGACCCCCTCACAGTACCAATGCATGTTTTCTTTTAAGAGTAATGCCATGCCATGGAACATTCTAATTTTCTTTTTTCCCTTCCCTTCCTTTTCTTTTTTTTTTTTTTTTTTTTTTACAGTTTCCACGTGTTTTCCTCATACTGCACACACACCTACAGAACCAAACACTGCCAGCTGCAGTAAAGGTAAACAAAAAGACAGACTATCCTCAAATAAAAAGAGATGTCCCATGTCAAATAGTTTTAATTGCAGTTTATTTAGTTAATCCCCCCAACAGTTATTGATAGTATGTGCTAGGATTTATGCAAAGATTTTCAACTCTATAGCCTTAAGACATCTGCATGCACATCCTGTTCATTGGGTGGGACACATAAAGGAACAAAGAAGTGACGCCCTGACCACCATGTTGCCTTTTTTAATTGCTTATTGATTAGTGTGTCGCAGCGTGACAAAAACCAGGAGGAACAACCTGAAAGTGATGAGAATGGAGAGGTGAAACGCATGACTGGGGCAGAGCAGCGTCTCAGAGGGGAGCAGAGGAAACTCAGCTGGAGAGTAAATAACATGGATTTTTAAAGGAAAGTCTGCTTTTACTCACATGGAAGGGGGGGATTTTAGCTATTTTCTGTTCAAGTTAACTATCAATAGACTATCTAAGCAGCTTGCATTTACACCTTGAAGGGGCTATATTTTGCATTTGTTTATCTTCTTAAACCAGTCTGATTTCTGCAACAGTACTTTCCTGTCATAATTTTGCCATACAATTACAAAATGAAAAATATTATTATTTAAAAACAACAGCAACATTTTTACGTTTATAGTGCAGGTCTGCCCCGTCTTGTCTTCATAATGTTAGTGCTTTTCCCGGAATGGTCCACAGCATTAAACATATCTATCATGCATGTATGAAAAAGTGTTTTTATTGCTTAAAAAAAAAAACATTAAAAACATGCATTCTTACAGTAAGCCTCTCTTGACCTGAGGCTTATCTCTTCACCTGCTTATCTTCAAAGAGACAGAAAAGTTTAATGCCATATTGTAGAACATTCCAGGCAAAACAATAGCATCTCCATAGAAGACCCTTCACTAGAAATGTTACGTAGTGCACCTTTAACACGGGGTCATACCAATGCAATAACCTTCATAACTGTGCCTGCATGTAAGTGGGTAGTTGTGAAAAACAACTTTGGTAACGGATGTTTGAGGTTTTGTCACCATCTTGTCAGATTGCTATGATCTGCTCTGGGTTTCCTGTGAAAGTTATTGAGTGTGCCCTTAATATGACATTTGCAGTCAAAAGTTAACTATCCTGGGGCGACCTTCTCTCGGTGTTGTAAGAGCTAGAGCTTTTTATTCATTTTAATGTGTTTTCATATCAATTACTGTTTTATTGAGTCAAGTGCTTTCAAGGACCACTCAAATGAAAGACTACCACTTTGCTATAAAATCTACCATTTTATAAGCCAAGAGAACATGATATTTTTATGTGGCACACAAATAAGAAGCGATACCACTCATAACAATGCCAGTCAGTGTCTTTGGATACTCTTTCTAAGGGCCGCAGACTAAAAGTTAAGTGAGACAGAGACATGGGTGACCACAATTCTCCAATGTCTCGGTGGGAGCTCTGCGATGACGAGAGCCGAATGAGACTCAAAGGAAAGCTGGTTTCTACTGATCTCTCCCGGACATGATTAGAGAGGTGCGGCTGCATGATGCTAATGGAGCATGGCCCGGAGCTTAGGGTTTATTCAAGCATTCAAAACTGCCTGATCTTTTAAAGGAGCAGTGCACAGAGCAGATTCAAATGTGTTAATAGGAATTTAAAAAGTCAATTACTAAAAAAGAATAGTAATACGTCACGAAGATGCTGTGGAGGATGCTGTGCAGGGGGCTTGGAGGAGCAGTGGGACAGTTTTTGTTTATGCTTTGTTGTTTAGTTTTTGCCTTTGAGCATTTTCTTTTTGATCTTCATTGGTTTTGTTTTATTTTAAGGCATGTTTTGTTAATTGTAATAAGGACATAATTATTTGCAATGTAAAATCAAAATAGTAATACTTCAAATGTAGACAATTTTGAAGTTGTTTGGAGTATTCCAATAACGATATTTTGGCAATCCATCATAAATCTGTGAAAAGTGTGAATATATCAATTGAAGTCAGATAATTACTGTTAATTACCCACAAAAGAACAGAAATATCACTTTGCACATTTGTTTGAAAGATTAAAACATTTCCATCTGTGGATAGCTACAACTGAAGATAGAAAGCATTGGATGATTTTGTTTTCCCATTTTTGTCAAAATGGCTGAATCCTACGAATATCACTGTTTAAGAAAAAAAGAAATCAGAGAACAGAGTAAGTAGAGAGCAGTGGCTCGTGTCTGGGGGGTAGGGGAAAACAGAAATTTTAAAGATTACTCAAACATTCATGAGTCACTCTAACTTTAAGTTTGAGTGGGTAAATGAGAAGAGAAAACATTTCTAACATGGTTAAAAGTCGATTTTGCGTAATACATCTCCTTTAAGCACTTTTGCCTCCATAATCATGTTAACATACACTAATGTAGCACGTTTTCTTAAAGCTCATTGTTCGAAGCCGTGTGTTTATGCAAGAATCAACAGTTGAAGAGAAACATCTGGAAATTAGGAAGCGCTTATTATCCGATGAACAGTAACTGATGGAGCGCCACTGAGGGCTGCATCAGCTCTAATTAGCTGCAAAGTGAAAAGTAGCACACACTGTACTTGGACATGCCATACACAGCCAGGCAGCTGCACAGTCACTGGCAACACATATACAATCTTACCACTTATATATAGCAGCTCATGCATGAATTGAGCTTGCATTAGGAACTACAAACCACAAAACACCAAACCATAAAATTTACACTGACACTTTCAGAGACGTTGTTTTGCAGCTCTAGCTGCTAAGACTCATACAAAGTGATCCCTCCTTTCCAACAAGTTCCAGCTGATAACACTGATTGCAGCAGGACAACTATGCCTCTCTACAACATGCAAAATACGAACTTGGTTGTTACAGATAATAAAAATATTATCAACACGATTTATTTGACAAATAAAAAATATGTGTACTGCCACTGCTAAAACAACCAATCTCACCATTTTTTTAGCTGAGTTTGAAGCAGTACCACAGACGATTTCTGAAGGCGGGCACACCACTTGCAAGTTAAAACTAACAATGCACATTTTTCAAGCTCTTTAAGAGCAATTAAAGTAACCATAGTAAAATATATGTTTGTTTGTTGTTGCTGCTGTTGTTTTTGTATGCGATTATGGGCTGTACATGTTTTAAAAGCCTACGTATCGTATTATCTGTAAATTTGCTTTTTGTTGACTTTTTATATGAAGCACTTTGGGCAGCTGAATCTGTATTTAAATGTTCTATATAAATAATATTGAATTGAACTGAGTGTAATTGTGAGTGTAATTTGATTAGATAATTACAGGAGTGGTGTGAGGACGATCAGGATTAGGGTGAACACTATAGGAGGCACCCGGCCAGCCAAGGCCTTATTCCACTGATACGTCCAGAGAGGGCCAGATGTGTTCGCAGGAGCTCAATGACAGGCGCTCAGATTAAGGTTGCTCTGTCCTGCTTGGATTAGCGCCAGAAGCTACATGATGCTAATGGGTTGGCAGTGCCAGGCAGAGCGAGTGGTAGAGGTAGGTGGGCAGATGTCCTTTCTACTTCCGCCCAATGCTCTCTTTCACAAACCTCCCCATCCTGTCCCCAATCACATTTTATTCACAAATACACAGGGGATGATCTCAGAGCTTTGGCAGTGACATCTGGTGTTATGAAATGGGAAACACCACCAAGGGTCCCAACCTTTTGATCTAAATGCAGATAAAGATTTGGCCGTCTTATCTGATTTTTGCCTCATTTTCTCTCTCAACCGCACAGAGCAGCAGCTGTCACAATTCCAAATATAATCTTTTATTCTCTTCAAGGAAAATGACATTAGCTGAACATTTGGGTGTCTTTACTCTTGAAGTATATCTCGACCACTAAAGCGAAGTAGTATTATTTCAAAGAACAAACTTTTCACTAACTTTTCTGATGATGAGTCTACATGCTTGTTTCCATGGAGAGATTATTGCTTTGCCTGGAATGTTCCACAGTATGACAAAACTGGTCGTGGTATGTTTTGATTGTTCAAAACTAAAAAGCATTCTTACTGTGACCTGGTGTCTCCTTGGGTTAATAACAACTTTAATGCCATACTTTGTAACATTCCAGGGAAAGCAATAAGATCTCCATAGGTAGCCAAACCAATGCATTCACTTGTTACTACTAATAATTGGAATTTCCTCAAAATGTTCATAATAAAACACAAAGTAGATCCATGCATACAGTAGACTAGACCATATACACATTCTCCTATATCCAGACCAGGTTGCAAGCCAAACATATGGCTATGTACAGAGGAACAATGTAAAATTTATGATCACTTTGGTTTGTAATGAACTAAAGCTGTGTTCGACCCTCAAATGAATCATTAAAATGTCACTGTCGGAAAGAACGGAATAGTCGTATGGAAAACTTGATAGCTCACTTAATTCCACATAGCGGTACCCTATAAGTATTTCAATACTTTTGCAACAAGGATTTTGCACAGTTTCGGCTGCTAAGTGGACAGTGAAGTGGGCAGGCGGGCACCCAGACTGCACTGCTCCAGGGAACGCTTGGGAAAAAAAATGGGAACATGAGTCCACATTTCTAGACAGTGACTGGCCTAGTTTCAGGAACACAATCCACCCTCTCTTTCTCTCCTCTCACTACAGTGGGGCGGCCAAACAAATCATGCAAAGTTAACATCAAACTTTGATCCAAAAGGTCAGTGGATCTCCCATGGAACGGCTGACCTCTGCGTGGATGAAAGCAGGATGTCATTGCTTTTTTCAGCTCTATTCTATCCTCCTGACATCATTATTTTTTCATAATTCCCTCCCTCCGTTCACATCCTTGGCTTCCTCGCTGCCCCCTGTTCTAAGGACACGGGCTTGTCAGAGTGGAAAGCCTGGCCTGTCGCTTGATATTACAGCAAAAGCTGAAGCAGGCGAGTGACGCAAGGTGCTTGAAACTAGACTACATTATCTCCGGCTACAACTGCAGAGAAGGAAGAAGTGGCACTTAAGAGAGTGTCAGAGAGATGGGGTGTTTATGGGGTGCAAAGAGGAAGGATATTGAAAAGTGCTGATCATTTTTGAAACACATAAGGCCATTTTGCTGTGATGTGTTTTCTTCTAATGTAATTACTATGACAATGTTGAAAATGGATGCCAACTCTGACCATTGCAAGAAAGTGCCCAAATGCAGTGTTTCCCATTAAAAGAGGAGACTATGGTGTCCCAAAAGAACAAATTATATTTATGCTTTATTTATGCTTTATGCTTGTCGTATTGTCAAAACATACTGCAAGCATAAAGTATATAACAACTGACTGTACCTCAGTCGGTAGAGTGTCCACTGACCAGAAGGTCGGCTGTTCAAATCCCGCTCTTGAAATAAAGATCATTGGTTGAGCGGTCAGATCCACTGACCCACAGACTGGCAGTGAGATTCCAGCTCCCCCAGATGAATGCTGTTGTTGTGTCCTTGGGCAAGACACTTAACCTACCTTGCCCCCAGTGTCTGTGTACACTGGTGTATGAAAGTGTGTGAATGGGTGGGTGGTTCCCTGATGTAAAGCGCATTAAGTGGCTTGAAGGTGGAAAAAATGTGATGTGATATGTATGTGAACATATAGAAGTAACTATATTTTATCTGAAATCAATGTTATGTTTGATCAGTAGAGGCAATAAATCAACTGACAGTTACATTCTAAAAAATGTATAAAATAAAATAAAGTGATGATCGCTTAGCACTTAAAAAAAAATAGCAATGCAATTCAATAGCAATGCATGATAGCAATGCAATTCAATGAGATTAACCTAAATGTTCTGGACAGTAAACATACACCCCTTGAGTTCTCTGAAGAGACAGCGATCTTTGACTAATGCTAAGGGAAAACCAAATTTGACTGTTATCTTTTGTCTATACCTCTGAGCAAATTCGACTGTTGTCTTTTGTCTATACCTCTGAACAAATGTCCCGACCCCAGCTTACCGAAGAAACAGTCTAAAGGTTATGTGCGGATGCAGATATTTAGAGCATGTCCAGTTTAAATGATAGGGACAGCCAGAGTCACAGATTGACTGGACAACAGGTTCACTCATCTCCCTCACCCTATGCTGATCTGCTCATCCATATCTTTTCTTCCAGTCAAAAAAGCCACTACTGCCCCCTTCCCCCCTCACCAACGTACTGCAGAAAGATTTCCCAGGAGAAGATTCAGATGCACCACCTCCTGTCTCTCTTTTTTCCTGCTTCTATCTATCTGTCAGTCATTTTTTCTCTTTCTCTTCCTCTGCCATGGTATCACTCATTCCCATTGGCGCTGGTGTGTGAAGAGCACCGGGGGAGAAAACTTGCACCGTGGGGCCTCTTAAGTATTCAAGGTCACCGCTCCACAATGTGCATGTGCGTTGGCGCGTGGGCTATTTCACAAGCCATGTGATGTTTTGTAATATTGGACACGCAGCCCTGATAATCTGATAGTGGCATACTGCTGGGAGATTGTGAAATGGGATGACCTCTGAGCAGGGTGTGTCCGAGAGCAAAAAGACTGTTTACATTCTTTTACTTTGCTGCTTCAACTACATCAGTCTTTCTAAGTCAGAGTACTGCCATGGCTGGAGGTGTAATGCAGTACGGTGTCTCACAATGGCATGTTATTGCACCGCGCTGATGACTGAGGCAAACTATATCTTCAAATCTCAACAGGAAGTGTGACAGAGGGGTGTTTTTGGTCAAGCTAATGCACACAAACTTTCATTTATACGTTTCCAATCACTATTCTTTTATTACAAACTACTGACTATAATTTCATTAAAATACTATCAGAAGCACAGGGTAAAGACTTCCAGCAATCTTGCAAGTAGTGACAGATGAACCATGGAATGCATCAAAACTAACTCTTGTGTTTCTTTACCACCCTCTTGGAACCGGATTCAGGATTTAATTTAAATCCTGGAGCCACACGCTGTGCTCTTGTTTTCCAAGCTGTGTGACTAACAGGTAAACACAGTTAACATCTTGATTCACAATCAAACATGACCTCCTGGCAATTATACAAAAGTTGCACCTTCTGTGAAGTCTACAGTATGTACAACAGAATCTAAGAGTTGCAAGTTCACATTGTATGGAATTGTGCCAACATTCTTAAAGTTGCAAGAACATTAAAAAAGTGTGTCTTTGATTCTGTCTGTAAGTGCTACATATTGATAAAATTAATACAATCGGGCGGGCTGCCATGTGGCTCAGTGGGTTTAACTGCAGCACGTGAGCTCCAACAGAAACTACCTCACCACTCTCTCCTACAGTTCCCATACTCTGTCCCGGACAACATTATATTGAAAAGAAAAAACAAGTAACCCTTTTTTGGGCCAGTCGATGTATGTTACCGTACAATAATAGACTGTAATCTGTTTAAGACTACATTTCTGTCCTTCACCAAGCATCGCCGGAAGGCCACACTAATGTGCTGCACTGAAAACACCCCCTATCCATCAAATATGATAGAAGAGATAGAGGACTCACTCATACTTATTTCGACACACATTGTGAATGACAGTGATGTACGGTTTGCAGCTATCAGCCGGCCTAACATTGATCAGCACGAGCTGCCAACCGACCGCCAAATCAATCATGTCTATTGATCCAGCACATAGGAAGAATGCGCGTGTTTATCAGAGGGTTGTTGTTGTGGGCTATAAAGAATATGATATTACTGTAAGGTTCAAATTAGTTGAAAATCAATGCTGATTTACAAGGTTGGGAAAAAACGCAAGATGGTTCTCTGCTTACTCAATAAAACAGCAGGAGCTCTGAAGGCCTTCAGTGTAAAAGATGCCGGTTAACACAGAGCAAGGCTATGCCAAGGCCAGCAAAGAGACTCATTCATGCATTCAAACCGCCATTGCAATATACAGCCCAGAATACTCAAAGGAAAGATGCAGTAGGTGGCATATCACTAGTTTACGGTGTAATGTAAAACGTAATTACAAAGTGGTCCATAAAGGTCAGTTATAGTAGAGAAAAATATATAATGTAGGATGGGTGCGTCACCCATAATCAATCTATCTGATCCTCAGATCAAACATCAAATTATATTTCAATTATTAATGTAACATTTTACTTGACTTACTCCCACAGAACACTATAACCATGTATATCTGATATACAGTAACAGTATAGTAAGCCTGTGTTGAGTTGCAGAATGTAAGTATATACAAATGATGGCATGCCAGTGGAATGAAGCTCTCTCCTGTTCCTCTTATCTGTCTGGGGGAGGAGGAGGAGAAGAAGAAAGCAGAGACATGAGTGTCACACTGGGACCAAAACATACAAATCAGATGTAGGAAAAAGAAGACGGGGAAACTCATGCCAGACCTGGAGAAAAAAACACACACTTGGAACACGACTAGCCTGCTTTTATGGTTTAAGAACAATGTCCTGCATTCTTCCTTTCAACCACAAAACGGCTGGGCGCTTTAGAGTGTGCACACGCTCCAGCCTCTGCACTGTGGCAATGTACACGCACAGGCCCAGCTTTTCTTTACGGGGGAAAAGATGCACATTACACATGAAAGGATGTGGGGCACGGGCTGAGGGGGGCGTGGGCTGAGGGGGGCACTGCGTGTCTTTTTATCAGGTGAAGGAGAAGCGGGAGGAGGTTTTTGGAGGGGGAGCGGGTGTAAGATTTATCTGCTGCCGTCGGAAAACTTTGACCCCAGAGTTGTAAATCTGTCAAAGGAGTCTAGCCAGCTCAACAGGAAACACGAAGAGGAAAAGGGGGGGTGCATGTGTGTGGGGGCATGGGGGGGCGCACCCATTTTGCCTGGACCATTTCAAAAGAGGCACTTCTGCCATATATGTGTGTGTCTATGTGTGTGTCTCTCTGTGTGTAGTTGTGTGTGAGCGCTTGGTTGGTGGGGGTCCCCTCCATGTTTACAATCCTGTAACTGATCTCTCACAGCCGGCGAATCCCCTCCAGCTTCACCAGCGCTACTCCTCCACAGCAGCCCCCCGAAAAAGAAAAAAGAAACGCACACACTCAAAGTATGCAGGAAATTGCTGTTTTGATATATGAATGTTTCAAATGTCTGTACTTGTAGTGTGTGTCACCAGAGCTCACAATGATTCTGTTACAAAACTTATGAAACGGATCTGCTGCTCTAGTAGAGGAGTAAGAAATATTAGAATTATTTCAATAAGGCCGAGAAGACAACAGAGAAAAACTAAGGGCATCTACTGGGTAAGCATTACAAAGGGCACTATAATCGCTATACTCGTGTGCACTCAATGCAACTCAATGTGGATCTGAAAATTTGCTTACAAATATGCAAAAGTTATGTTCAGTTTCTTAAATAAAGCTAAAGTATTCTATAATTTTGGCATGGCTTCCACAAAATACACAAACGCATTTAAACATGGTCTAAAATATCGATTTGAGTGTCTAATGTGGGATGACGCTCTATATAAATTGATATAAATTATTATTTAAAGCTTCCAGTTGTGTTGTATTTTTGCAATGACATTGGATTTAAAAACGGTTGTATGAGTCATCTTACTGACAAATGACCACTTTGCTTGTGTTTCTATTTTGAAAAGGAGTGACTAATTTGTCCAGGACGTCCTATCATCAGCCCAATTAATACCAGGGAGACAGGGCGATTTGATACACGTTTTCGGGACTCAATCGCCATCCATTAGCCCTCTCTGGGAAAGCCCACGCCTTGGCACGGGATGGCACACTGTCACGCACTGCCCCAGGAACAGCTCAATTAACCACCTGGCCCATCACAGAACCCAACCCATTCAACCCACTGGCAGAGGCGCAATACATCAAGATGACGGGACGGTTTAGCAGAGCAATGGCTAAAGGCAACATCTTCCGCTAGTTTTATTTATTTATTTATTTCACAAATCACCCTTCACAAGCTGGTATAGAAGATTGGATCACCCTTTTGTTCACAGTGTTTGCATCACTTTAATCTAAAACCCACGAGACAAAGAACAGCTATAGGTTGCGTTCTAGAAATTGATGGAGGGCAAGAGCCAATGTAACTCTATGGGAGATTCACTGTTTTTCAAAGAAATATCCAAACATATGATCCATAAATGTTAAACCTTATCATTACTTGTTTGGGATTGGCTCCACAAGTTTACCATATTCAGCTTGGCTTAAAGTCCTTCCAACTGACAACAATGACTTCTATGAGGTTGAATAATGGCACCACTTCCATTTTTGTCTATTTATGTTAACCAGTTCAACAAATCTGCAATCTGACCGTTAAATAGCAAATTCCACCATAGAATTCAGACCTGTCCTCCAGCTCAATTTTAAACTATAGTAATTCTAGGATGTTGCGCTGTTATGACAAGCGGTTGTGTCATCAAGTTCATTCACAAATTATCCAGGTGACGCTGCTGTACCACTGTGTAGGAACGTATTGAAGTCCTATGTAAAAAGAGGTGTCTATACGTTAACAAACTTGGCGCAGACGTGTGAGGGGACACTTCTATTTTGGTGTATGCATAGTATATAGGACATGTGTAAATGCCAAAGCAAGAGGCCAAACCAGGGCAGAGTGCGTCTGGAGCCCACGCAGACACTGAATGCCCCACGGACACGAGTACACACAGATCTCACATTACTGTGGGTGATGGGCCTTTTTTCGAGCTTTCGTTGAGTGAAAGAGAGAAAGAGAGTTGTAATGCCCCAGTCACGCAATGCTACTCATTTTGGGCTGTGTGTGTTTTTGGAGCCATGATGAAGAGACATAGGAGTGTGGCTTTGCATACAAAAGGTTACTACCAACCATGTGGCAGGAAGTGACAGTTTATGGCACCGCCTCTAATGTAAACTGGTGAGAAATCTCTTTCAAAATCATAGCCTGCCAAAATGAACGATCCTTGTTATAGGTTTCAATTACTGTTTAATTATTTGTTTATAGAATAACATAGATCATTTATGTTAACCTGCATTGCCGTTATGCATGTGAGGCACTATAAGGCACAGGGGGCATCACAGGCAATGTTTAGGGAACTTGTTGTGGTAACAGATACATGTGTGGTTTCATAGAAGGGGAAGTGAAAGCTGTGGGCTGCAGCTGTTCATGTCTAGAAGGCCTTGTCTACGCCAACACAGAGCGAAAGGAAGTCAACAGCACAAATTTCCCATGTGCCACACACATATCAAAGTGTTACAATCTGGTGTCGGTTTGAAAAAGTGCAATTCAGGTTTAGAATTTCTTGGGGAGCGTTACATTATAAAACATAAAGCACATACAACTGTTACTTTAAGGGAGTGCTTGAAAAAAAAGCGGATGAAACCCTTTTCAGCATTAGTCTAAAGAGGACAAAACAGTACAGTGTTACATGCTGATAATTTTACATTTATTTAAAATCATAACAATCACCGAAGTAAACGGTACATTTTAGATGATGTGTCTAATTGTGACTGGCATAGAAAAGTGACTGTGATTATTATGTGAGCAAAGCCCCATCATCTCCAAAGCAAAAGGAAGACCTCAGAATGAAAGACAAATAAAGCTAGCTTTCCTTTAGCAGATGCTGTGTGCTGGTGTTGGACAGAGTCACTAACATAAACGGGTCTGTTCAAATAAACCCTGCGTTATAGCACATGTCCACGCAGTGTAAACTGCTGTCCTGCTGCTTGCACTCATAAAACGCCACAATGACACAGCAACAAGACACACTGGACCAGCTCCACTTTGTTTACTTTCAATTTTCAATGTGACTCCAGTCAAGGTAAACAGCCCTGGTTTTGAGTAGAGAAGAACGCTTGTCCAGCTGTTGGATTTGAGCATATATTATAAGTCTTTAGGTGGGCTTATGGAGGACTACGGTTGTTCTGTGGTCTTTCTGAGGTGTGTAGGATATGAAAAAAGTCTACAGGCGCACTCATATTTTTCACATCACTGTGGAGCAGTTGAGAAAAGTGGAGGTGAAAGTTGCTTTTGGCACAGCCCCAAAAACCCCACAATACACCTCCCCGGTGTTTCTCTCCCCATCTCCCAGACTCCAGCTCTAAGCCCTGAGCTCCAGTATGAAATCAACATTGGGCCTGCAGGAAATGAGAGATCTCCACAGGAGATAGAAGAGGGCGGGAGGAGGAGGAGGAGGAGACTGAAGAATAACAGCAGAAAAGAAGCATAGACTTGACTTTTGGCATCTGATTGTCCACTCTGCTTGTCATAGTCACCTCCCTTTACTTTATCTCCTCGTCGGCTTGTCTTTCTGTTTGCCCCACTACAAGCATCTGCAGTCTGTGTGTTCATTGCATGCAGCTGTAGCCTGTTCTGCAGAGTGAGCTTGAAGCGCTCGCTTATGAAAGGCTGGAGGCTTGTTGTTCTTTCCTGGCGCAGTAATACGCAGCCTAAGCCAAGAAAGTGGACAAGCAGGGAGCTATTTCAGCGAGGCCTTGTTTTTGTTGTTCCATGCTCAAAGACAACATGACCTCATGTGACCCACCTCAGCTCCTCATGGCTGGATCACAGCAAACCAATAAGTCTTGCATCAAACATGTGCCCTCTGATCTGAATTGCATGAGTCAGAGAATCGTACCACTAACCTGTAGCATTCATACAGTAACCATTGTATGTTTGCATTATACAGAGACTTTATAGAGCTTTAGCCCAGTAACCCAAATCTACACACAGTAAAAATACTGAAACCTTACCTATCCCAGTGCTCAGGTAACATACTTGCAAAGGGCTTAAGTTACATGCTGCATGCTTTCTATTTTCTCCTATTTTTCCTGCTCACTTCTGTGAAAGTGCTGACATAGGTCCACTAACCAGGTGAAAAAAGGATTGGTTAGCACAGACTCTATTCTATCTCTCAGTGGAAGGAGCGTAAAAGCCTGAAAACTTAATAACAGCTCTTGCTTGTTGATTATTTGTGAAACTAGGGCTTAGCAATTAATACAATTTTAATTGAAATTAATTCATTTCTAATCATCACATGCATGGATCTATATTTTGTGTTTAGTGACAATTATTCCAGCTCTATTTTGATTATGTTCAAGAAATTATTTGTATTTCATTATTTTATTTAAGTTATTCATAAATCAATTGTGTTCTGATGTGAAGGACATAAAAAACTAAAATTTTGTAAACTTTTACCCTTTTTAGGGATAATGCATTAGTCA
The DNA here is from genome assembly GCA_000787095.1 of Periophthalmodon schlosseri. Classification (NCBI taxonomy): domain Eukaryota; kingdom Metazoa; phylum Chordata; class Actinopteri; order Gobiiformes; family Gobiidae; genus Periophthalmodon; species Periophthalmodon schlosseri. The sequence goes on along the minus strand of KN477120.1, from coordinate 19,192 downwards.
GAATATGTATTGTATTGTGGACCTTGCCTCAGGATATTTGGCAATACTCAGCCCTATGTGAAACATCTCTCACATGGAACAAGAGGCTATTTGGAATTTCGGCATGACACACACGCTCACAAGTTTGTGGGCAGAAGGAGATAAGCGGGACAGATCCTCAAACACACACTGGGGTGGGGTAGCAGTGAGGGGCGCAGTTAATGGCTTTTAAATTTCCACTGAGTGAGTGACTTACAACTGTGGAGGAGCACAGCTGTTCCTGATTTGGGGAACAAAGAGGGGGGAACGGCAGCGATCTGAGAGACTGGACTGGGCTGCTCTAATTTAATGGGCCAAAATCTCCCAGGAATGACACACTAGTGTGTATTAGCATGTGTGTGTTTTCAGTGCTGTCCGAGCCTCTATGTATCCATGGCCATCTTTCACTTATGATTTTGCGTGTGTGCACAAAAGCAAATGTGCGTGGGAGGCTGGGATAGAGCAACAGGATACGTCTGCAGCTCCAACCATAGATTATGGCCGCAGAGCAAGCGAGAGCAGACTTACAACTCTAAGGAGCAGAGCGATGGGGAAGGTCAAGTCTTTGGGGAATAAACCAGAGAGATGAGGAGAAGAGGGGAGTCTCAGATGCTGGAGATTTAATGCACAGAGAGGGGAAAGTAGATTAAGGCCAGAGCTCTAAGCATGTCAATAGGGGTTGAGAAATCTCACATCAGGCCAGGTGGAAAAAAAATCCAACTTTGCTTTGATCACAAATTTTTTCCACTGCAGGCGGACAACAACAAGACCTGCTTGAGAACTTTTATTGTAGTCCATCCCTTGAAATATTGCTTCCTGCCCCCCTTCACTCACACACTACAAACCTCTGCTCCTTGTGTTGCCTTAGTTTCCTGTCAATGGTGAGCGCAGGCCTTTTTTCCACAGAGGCCCTCCTTTGCTTGGTTGCAGTCTTGTAAAACATACAGGTCAGCGTCACGTGACTAAGGTCTAGGACATCGTGGGCTGGCCCGTCGTGCCACTCCAAGCAGGATTTGGGTGTCAAAGTACACATGGGTGGGGTAGTGTAGGGGGCGAGACTGTAGGCAAAGAGAAATGAGTGTGAATGACACATGTATGATGAGAAGGAAAAACAAATATAGAGTAAAGGAGAAAAGTTAGCAATAAACAAAAACTCATGAGGGACCAAATTTCTATGCAAGCTCCTCTCACCAATTTAAGATTGTTTTTATTTTTATTTTTTATTTTTTTACTTGAGATGCAAAGTCATGGGTAAAGCAGTGTAAGGCAGAGGGCAAGCCCGGAGACCCTCCCTCCATGTGTTCTTCTGCTCCCTCTTGAGTGATCGGGGCTGACATACATATGGAGCTCTGATCTTGGTAGCACTCAAAAAGGCACTGGGGGAGGGGAGAACATGCAAATACACACAGAACTATCAATCTCCATTTATGAACATAGTTAGACACATTACATATGCACGGCCAGTGGGACAGATTAAGAGGTGTACCCATTGTGTGTTGCCATAATGCTATATCCCCACTGTACAATACTGCACAGCCTGTGTCTCCTGTACATTTTGTCCTCGCTGCAGTTTTGAGCTTTTAAAGTGTCTCCCTGGAGGAGTGTGTCCCCGGAGGTCTCTCTCAGGGACTCAGGTCTGTCACACTAATAGATTTTACCTCCCTCATTTTCTCCTGCTGTCAGCCTATTTCTCTTCTTCCACACAAAATGATATTTTTACACCCAAGAGTGTCTGCACACCAATTACACGATTAGAGAACATTGTACAAAAGGAATTAACATGTTCTCTGGGACTCAGGCCTTTGGATTGCCACAATATATATAATTTTGTCTTACATTATAAACTGTTTAGTTACCATTGGACAGGATAGCAAAACGACAAATACAATGGTTGTAGCTGCCTATTACTTACATCCCGTTACATAGGACAGGATTGGTACAAAGTCAGGGCCAAGGCAAGGCAGCATCAAGCCAACACAAACCAATCAACCTGTTCTCTTCTATGGTAAGAAATAGACGCAGAGCAAATTAGCAGTTGATACAAAGACAAAATCGAAACTAGCTACATGTTTTTAAACTTGCTGCAAATCACCATAAACGCTGCTGGAAATTTAAAATTAGGATAAACTTCATGGTTTCGCCTTGTAGTTAACTGCGCTTCATGTAGGCCGCACTGTAAAGAAAACTCGCGTGGACACACTCCACGCATGACAGGGACAGCAACTGTATTGGACAAGGAGGTAACCTCACGTCACATGTTCATTGATTGTCCAGTGAACGTACATTACTGCTTACATTACTGGCTTATGTTTGTTCAGTAGAAAATAATACACACAATAATTACACACAGGATAGGAATAATCTCACTTTACAGACCTTTCTCTAGGTTGATAAAGACATTTAGACAGTTTAAACTGGAAGTAGCTTCACCTCATTTGCTCATTAGCCTTCTGTGAATGTTAATATTAGGCTAACCTATATTTGTGGGGAAATTAACGCAACATCAAAGCATTTCAGTTGGGAATGGGGAATTGGGAATGATTTACTTCTTTAAAACACGCTCTTGTTCCTTTTTTGTATGCACGCTGCACCACAACGACTGAGCACATTTCAATTGGAGGCATACATTATACATTCAGTATCTACACTTGCCAAAGTCCCAGAGACGGAGTTGTACAGGGTGACAGCATGTTCCAGACTGTGTTGAAATGTCCTCTGAATTTACCTAACCTCACCTCTCCCTCTCTCCCTCCCAGTTCCCTGCCCTGTCTTGCTCATCCCGCATGTCACATCACATTTCCCGGGCAGCCTCAGGAAAAGGGCAGAGGCCTCATGAATTGATGTGGGTCACTTACAGGAGCGCGCCCGGCACAAGGACAGGCCTCTCGCAAGCGCGCGCACACTCTCACAAAGGTGAAACAGAAAGGTGAGGTGACACAGCGAACGTGAAATGTCCTTCAACTGTCACCCGCTGTCATCTGGAATAAACGTATGGTCTATGTCATCTGCACACATGCCCTCAAAATATGTCTCATTGGAGGAAAACGCATGTGCACACATAGATCTCCCTTGTATGTCAGTTTTACATTGACACCACATTTCAGAATGACATTTTTTACGAAGCCTTTTCAATGTTATCAGCTACTAAGTGACCTGGATAAAAGCTTGGCAATGTCCTCACCTATTGGCAGCCATGGGTAACGACTGTGCTGTGTGTGTGGAAGCAGGCTGGAGAATATATGAGATAAATAACCAGTGATATTGAGCGCATTCATCATCCGCTGACAGTAAATTCACACAAGAAAATTGACATTAGCTCATAAACATCTATCACCGCAGTGTGTATTTGGCAACACACATTCCGGCGGGCGCTGCAGAAGGAATGTGAGGCAGATGCAATGGAGCAGAAGGGGGCTACATTATGGTATTTTTATGTTTTATAGCAGTGTGGCGCTCTCTTCCTCTTCTCTCTATCATTTATGTCTTCCTCTTACTTCCTGATTCATTTCCATTCTGCCAGCCTTTTGTATGTTTGTCCAGTTAACAATTCTCTCTTCTCTAATTTGTTAATAGGGGGCATGGAGGTCCAGTGTAAAGAGGGGAATCCCAGAAGCTACCGAGGGCTGCTTCATGCCCACTGGACTGGAAGGAAGCCAAAAATTCAGTTGCTCACACCCCCACGCATTATCTACAAGACCGGGGAAGAAGATTCAAGGAGATGGATGCCTTCAGGGCTCAACAGCTGTGTAACTTATACTATTGTAAATCTGGAGCAGAGGAGGTTTGCATCACTGCTGCAAGGCTCCGCTTTAGCCCCAGATAATAAAGTAAAGGTAATGTTCATTTCGCACCAACATTATCAATAAGACACATAAATATTACTCTGTCTTGTGATAGCCGGCATTATATCATTTTGTGCATTCTACTCAGCACGCTACCAAATACAGCTTAGTGAAAAAAAATAGTAAAAAGCACACTTAGACAGTTACAGCTTGCTGATCCACAAGGCTTCATGCAACAGCCTCCATGAGAATAGAAAAAAGTCAATCTATTGTCAAAATAAAAAGAGAAATGTAAGATTCAATGTCCAGGAAATCATGAAATAAAAAAAAAACCAAAATACAGTATGGCAGACACCTGTTTTACTTACACCTTAAAACGTTTGAGCCTGTACTGTAGTTGAGAATGAAAACAACATTTTCTTGACAATATTTTCTCACCCTGTCATCCTGCGCTCATACTGTGAAGCTGTAGAGGTCAGGGTTCAAACTGTGAAAGCGGCAAATGTCAAATGCCTCTTCACCTACTGCGAATGTCACCTTGATTCATCTTTGGGGAAGTCAACCATCGGCAACACAAAATACCGCAAGTACTTAGAGGAAGTAGGTGGAATAACTGGGCGAATGAGTACTCGAATACTGCGTTGCGTAACATTTGCACATTGCGTAATACATCTGATAGCGCGTCACTCACTCGTGCATGTTCGGACCATTGGGTTAAGGATTTTAAGTTCGGCTGGGATACAAAATGGAAGTAGAGGAGAGCTTATGGCCCTGTCTCCGAGCAGAAGACGGAGAATGACTGAGAGAGGCAGCCAATGGGGTGGAGGGGAGCAGTAGCTGGTGATGCCCGTGCAGTGTGTATGCGAGATGGTGGGTGGGCGAAAAGCGTGGTCCGTGCTGGTATTTCTGGGCTGTCACATCGCGTTAGTGTGCAGCCAAGCTCGACTGCTGAGCACACCACTCTGGACAGCCCTGCAACACACCCGGGCCGCGCGCTCCCACACACATTTGAATTCACAAGGACGCACGGGGCCTACACTTGAGTGGCCACATATACGCCGTAATGTCCCGCGAGGCCCGCAAGGACATCCAAAAACAAGTGAGCACCGAAGGAGCTTTGACAGAAACCAGGGGAGAGACCTCAGCCCCTCAACCTTACCCCCAACCAAGCAGGCGTCCATTCAGCTCTGTGCATAACTCCACACCTGGCATCACTAAAAATGTACTTTTAGTCGTATGGCCAGTAGATTTTGCCCTCAGAGGGTATGTTCTAAGCTTTTTGGTTCCCAGTCTCTTTTACATTTACAAATTGATGCAGTCAGGTCAAATAAAAGTGCTCTAGATGTTTTCCAAAACAGATGGCGGAAATAGTGGACTGCCAGTGCTGTGTCATGCATATAAAATGCACTAAAATATAAAGACAAGCACGACAGGAGATTAGATGAGCAAATTACCTACTGTATATAGATTGTGATTTCTTTTTTTTTTTTTTTTTTTTTTAATAAATTCCATATAAGTAGTGCAAAGAAATGCCAAGGTCCCATAAAATCTTCTCCCTTTCATTAAAATAGCTAAAAAATACTTGAATTTCAGTCAAGGCTAAATAGTGCGTGGAAACATGTAAATATATGCAGTTATTAACGTAAGCTTGAGGGCAAAAGTCTTTCCAGATGTAAAGAACGCACAGAGCAAAAAAGCAGCTGTTACCATGAAACATACACACATTATACACACGTTATCAAACTAAATAAAAAAGTAAAACATAACCTAAGAAAGTCTGATGTGCAACTCCAAAACAGTCTCAATATGGCTTTGTCTTAACTGAAAGGCTGCTCTATAGAAATGAGAGCACAGTATCCAAATTGCACCCTCTTCTGGCAGGCAAAATATAGGGGAAAATATATGCACTAATACTGGACTTGGTGTGTAGAAACAGTGTGAGTAGACAGACGGACGAAGTTTGACATGCACTGATCATCACTGGGGAAACAAGGGGCATCCTAACCACAAGATTTGTCATAGGGCCAAGGTTAGCCACTTCTCAGGTCACTGCTGTTCAACTAGTCTGATGGTCATGAGTGTTGCAGACCAATGTTTGATTAAGACTAAGGAAGTTATATGTTCTTTCAAATCAGCAGCCATGGACAATGATATTGTAAGAAGCCTATAATAAGGTGTCTACATACACTGGATGTCGCCAGTAGCTTACCCTGGTTAGAAAACTGAGTTCAGCTTATAGGTTGAGTTGCTTAAGGGCATTTACATAGGGTATAAAAACAATGCCAAATGTAGATATGTGTGTTGACAGATTATTAGTTGAGACATGATTGATTGTGATTGATTTTAATTTATTTCGAGCAGATTAATGAACACAAGAAGTCAGTATAAATGTATCCAGCACACTTAATACACATTTCACATATTTTTCTTATTTATGATCGAAAAGGAATGGGAAAAAGAAAACTAAGTAGATACAAAACAAAGCTCGGAATTGATGTGATGCTAGAGTATATGGCAAGTGCTAGTATTATTAGTATTATTAGTATTTTTAATTTTATCTACTTTAGTTTGTTGCTACTTTTACATGAAAAACAGGATCCAGCCAACATTTTTATGTGAAATTACAATGCTCTAGTTCCAAAAATGCATGCAGGTGCCTACATACCGTACATGTGCATTGTTGCTGTGAGTAGGCTACATAATTTCTTCCTCTTACAGTGCCCACATATAAGTAGCTTCAGTGCATGTATTGCTTTTATCCATCTACAAAAGGACTTGTCAAAGGTTATGATGGTCCATCAACAACTCACCTGGTGGACACTTTGACAGTCGCTCAAGTCTGTCCTAGGACAGCTGTAAATGTGCTGTGAGTGATTGGCGGTGGTGGCTGTAGATGCTGTTGAAGCAGTTAGACAGCCACGTTTAAGTCAGTCAGCACCAGGGCAGCTGTGGCTACAGATGTAGCTTATCCCCACCAAGTGTGGCCTACCGAAGCTTAAAGCACAATGTAAAACCAAAGGATTTCTTTTACATAGTATGCATAACACCAAGTGTAAACACTGGCCAAGTGAACACATTTAATTATGATTCATCATTGAATCTCAGTGATATAGGCAAATCTTTTGAATCACTAATCATGAATTTAATTACTAGGTTATTGCTCTATAAGTTTACAACATTTGACCGAAGAAAATACAATAATCAAACTAATTTCAAACTGGAAACTGTAAGTAACCTATCTTATTTAGTTTTTGTCTGACAGTTCCATCAGCCATTCTCAAGATGTACAAAAATGAACTTGTTTACTGCATCAAAAGCTAGTTGTGCTAGTCTGCCAGCCCAGGAATAACCCAAAATTGATAAACTGAGACCGAGTTGGTACTAGCACGCTGTGTGTTGTGTGGTGTGGGAATGACTTTGCATTGCCTGAGTGCGCCTCTGTGAGTACGACAGGGAACACAGGTACAGCGCTGGGACCCCCTGAAGTGTCTCATCCAAACCGCAGATCCTGAGAAAGATGTTAGCGCTTCCATCTTCTGCGAAAACAAATCGTGACCTACATTCCACTACATCTTATGCCGTCATGCCTCCCTTCCCACATACAAAAAGAACATCTATACATTGAATCTCCCATACAAAGGCAGAGGAGACAAAAGATACTGCGCTTTGACGTTAATCCTCATTGACTTCCTTGTTCCATTGAGGAGCCCGGGCGTTACATAAAAAAACACATCTAAAATTCGACTGTGCGCACTTCAAAGGCTTTACGCACGGCTCTGAATCTGCATACGGGACGTGTCCAGCAAACAGCGGGAAACCCATGCTGTTCAGAAATAGCCTTGAATTGTAAAGACAGGTCTAATCTAGGTAAACTTTTAATATATTAGGCACATTTTGAATATAAAAGTGTTGGGTTAGCCACTGATCCTATAGGCCTATAGGCTATTATAAATATGAGTGACAACTGACAAGAGTGGAAATGTTTGAGAATTACAAATGACGTCTTCTATATTTAGGTTGTATTTAGATTTTTAAAGGCGTGTTAATAACAAAGTCTATTCCAACTTTTTCCTGGTCCAATGTCTCCCTCTGTTGGTAGTTTAAAATATTGTCACGTACTGAGGCTATTAGAACTGATTACAATAATTTGTGGCTACTCTTGTAATAATAATTAACTATCTCATACAAGTATCAGTTTTTAATCTATTCATGTTCTTTTTAAAGTTTTATGCTTAGACACAAACATTTATTTATTCCGAAACGGCTAAAGTAAGCAAGTAACATTTACACAAGTTCACATTTCATTTTTCACAAACCCTAAAAATGCCTTAACATATGGTACATAATATTCTGTTTTCATTTTTCAAAGAATCATTCATTTTTACTGAATTGGGGGCAAATTATCTTTAATGGGACTAAAATATAAAATAAAAAAAAGAAAGCCAGACAAAAAGGCTGATTTGAGTAGCCTACTGTTATGTCACTAAAAGACAAAGTAGCATAAATCAGAGAAATATACTGTAATTCACATTCCAGGTTGGACATCCCTTGATCTTGAAACAAAAGTGCCTTTTCAAAACAAATTTGAGTGAAATTTAGGAGTTGTTTCCTCTTTGATTGTTTCAGTAAAATAATGACTCATCTGAGCGATGTCTTGCGTGCCCCCTTCTCATCAAAGCTTATCTGTGCAACTTCCTGTTCTAAAATAAATTAATGAAAGTCAGACCACTCAGAGAAACAGTTTACTCAAAGACATATTGTAGGCTTGTATGGAGAACAAATGTGTTTCCCAAAATGGTGCATAATAAGCTAATCATACTAGTTAAAGCAATATTAGAGTTAGTACAAACAATTGCAGTATTTAGTAGAATTAGACAAACTTTATTGATCCACAAGAGAAATTACTTGGACACAGCTCACACATTAGAAAGGAATAACAAAGAGCAGAAAATAAATGGTAATAAAACTCAAAATTAAAAATAACAAAAGTGGCAAAAAACAGCAAAGAAAAAATAAGGCACAAATATACAGATTTGTTTATGTACAAGTCAAACAAAATAAAATATAGTAAATACAAAATATAGGCTATATACAAGAGGTGGTGGTGAGGTAAGGACAAACAGCAAAGATGAAAATGGTGACTTGGACAAGACATAAGGTTATCTATTACATAAAGGTGAGTTGTTGAACAGTTGTATGGAGTATGGTATGAATGTAGTACTAGCAGTAGTAGTAAGTTATACTGTAAGTGCTCTAGTGCTCCCAAACCTTCCAGTCATATGTTTCTGTCTAGGATTGGTGACCTTTCTGGGGATGTTACTACTCAGAGATGCCCCCTTTAGCTTCACACTGTTCTGGACATTCATTTGAAGCTTCTCCTTTTCGCCCTCCTGCTTAATATTGTGCAGATTTTGACAGTCACAGACTTGCTTGTGTTCCTGGCTTGTACAAAACCACTTCATTGAGCTGTAGAACAGTTCTGCACAGCTGGAAATTGCTGCCACCAGCCCCACAATGAAGTAGAAGCATAGGAAGATTGTCTTTTCAGTAGGACGTGATGTGAAGCAATCTACAGTGTAAGGGCATGGGAAACGGCTACATGGGACCCGGTCTTTAACTTTGAAACCATACACCAACCATTGTGCAACCAAAAAGCCAACTTCAGCAACAAGTCGGAAAGCTACACTGACCAAGTAGAACCTTTGTTTCCTGACCTCCACTTTGTAGTCAGTGCAACTACATTCATTGCTGGTGGATGTATCAGTCTTTGTTTTGCGATGGTGATGGTACATAAGAAAAAGCAAGGAAGGAGTAGCAATGAGAACAATGTGGAAAACCCAAAATCTGTACTGGGAAATTGGGAATGCCATGTTATAGCACACTTGCTTGCATCCGGGTTGAAGGGTGTTGCAAGCAAATTCTTCTTGTTCATCCCCAAATAGGTCACTGGCCACAGTTCCAAGAATCGAGATGCGAAAAATCAGCATGAGAAGAAGCCAAAAGTGTCCCAGCATAGGGGAGTGGTCTTTGAGGGTGTCAAATAGCTTGCTGAAAAAGCTCCATTCACCCATAATGGTTCAATTAAAACTCCTTGACAATGAAAAAGTACCAAAAAATCTTTAACACCCAAATTGAGAACTTATTGTTGTAGCACAGACAGGCTCTGCTGGTTCCTTCATGTAGTCAGGAGTCACAAATGCATCGCTTGAAATCAAGAATAATTATTTCATTAAAAAAAAATGCAATTTGGGAGAATTAGAAGCAACTTGTATAATCTTACCTTTTTAAAAACGTATTCTTCAGAGTTGCAGAGTTGCGTCACAACCAGCTCCTACAAATGCAGGACTAATTGTACAACTGCTTTCAAAACAGATAAGCAACTCAAAATGACAAGTATAGATAAAAGATGCTGGACATATTTCTTTCAAAAATATATCATCTTACAATTGATTTGATATCCTAAGCTCGATGATACCACATGCACAGTCAGTTTGCTCCTAATAAGCATGTGTTTTGAGTTTTTCTCCATGCTTTAATTGTTTGGGCGGCAACAATAGGAAATTCCTGTTCTAATCTGGACCCATCAAGAAGCCCAGACACGGCTCATGTTTACCCAAGAATGGCAAAGCCTTGATGAACAGTTCAGAGTTAACGAAATGGCAGGAAGAATCTGAGACAAGGGACTACCAGCATGTCGTTCAGTGTGTCGTTTTCATATCTCACCGTGGAGAAAAATGTGCTTTGTCACCAGTAAGTCTACTCTACAGTGGATTTAGAAAGGCTCAGGTTTCCTCATCAAAAATCTACCCAGAGTTGTGTTTTGTTTCATTTACACATTCTGCATATTTAGGCAAAAGTCTCTCAAACAAAAAACTTTCTACCTTGTGATGCTGTCTGGTAGTACAGGAAGTGCTCCACTGTGTTTTTAAACTCTATACACCTTGACTAGAATAATTTGGATAATTTCAGACCTGAAATTGCCAATCTCTACAGACATATTTTGTATAATCGTTCAGGCCCCTAATGGGTGATCTCACACATTAGGATGGTGATATAAATGGGAATTTATAACCATCCTATTTATTACTCCATCCTCAGACCTTAATCAAAACAAGGAAAACCATAGTGATAGCTGGTATGCTAATAGTTGTGAGATCACCCATTAGAGGCCTGAAGGATTATGTAAAATATGTCACATTCAGTTAGTATAGTTCAATAGACCTAGCTCACAGAAACTGTAAACAAATAGGTGTGTTAGTTTCAGTATAGTTAGCTCCTCCCTTCAGGCAGATATAAGGCAGTGTCCCACAGCAATCTAACCAGAACTGAAGAAACCGCTTGGATGAGCGGCGAAACTTGTTCACTCTAAACTTTTGTCCACTTGATAGAATTAAATTTTTCTTTCAACTCTGGGTATGTTTGAACACGGCTTAAAGCTCACAAGAGTCAATTTTCTGTAACATAGGATCTTTAAAACATGTTCAACCTCTACAAAATGCTCCAATGCAACTGATAAATTTGTGATAAAACAAAGTTAGCTTTATTAACTAAATAAACAGCCATAAAAATATTTACAAGACAAACAATTTAACATACATCTATTTAAAACTACCAAGCAACTTCATGTGAAAATATTTACAATTCTATATTTAGAATGCAGTCTATTTATGCAACACGTTCAAATAAAGTAAAAGCATATTTTAAAGCCAAGAGAAAAAAATACTGAACCTCAATTTTACATAGTAACCAAGTGAAATTATTCCTCATCCGAGTCTGAATCCATGATGTAATTAGTCACTTTTTTAGTGCGAGAAGATTTGACTCGTGCTGGTGCGTCTGCCTCAACTGAAACGTCAAAACTGTCATCATCCTCCCACTTCTTTGTTTTCTGCAAAAAAAAGTTGCAATGTAAAATTGAAAGCAAAATAATAAATAATTTTTAGTTGTGGTAGCTCACTTTGCTCCCAGCTGTGGTTTTAGCTTTGAGTCTCGCCATGAGGTTGTCCGATTCACTGTCAGAGCTGTTGCTCATCGCCTGCTTGCGTTTGAAGACCTTGGTCTTTGCAGCAGGTGCCTTCACTTCAGCCTCAGAGTCACTGGAATTGAATGAAGGCACTTTCTTGTCCGCCATCTTGGACGTAGCTTTGGGCTTTGAGAGGGCGTCCAAGATGGAGGGCTGCTTTGTATCTATGGAGGACAAATACAAATGACATCGTGACAGGAGGCCACCTCAACTACTGTGAAGAATTTGTAAAGTGATGCTAGGATATTTACCATACAGTCAATCTGTCAAGGTGGCCACAGATTGACTGTACACATGTCACAGCGTTAAATATTGTGATTTAGGATTATTTACAATTATTGACCAACAGTGAAATCCTTAATTTATGTTCACATTGTCTCATAAATTACCCTTACTAGGGTATGTGCCCAGCTTTATGTCTTCATAACTTCAGAAAGTTTAGATTTTTATAAACAGATTTAAAAAACTTTAGTTTACTCTTGTTGGACATAATAATAATTATTATTTTTTTTTAGGTATGATTTAATTGTGACCCGAGTAATCACGATTATCAATTAACTAAATAATATTGACATCCTTAATTGACAGTTTTTACATTTACCTCCTAGTGCCTTCTTCCTGGGTGCAGCAGCCTTCTTGGCCCCAGCAGGTTTTTTTGCCACACCCGTCTTTGCTTTAGGTTGAGCCACTTGTTTTGACGGAGCTTCTTGACTGTCAGAAGCTGCAATAACAGAATAAAAAATTGCATTAGTTTCATCACATGTATTAGTTGTGTGATACACTTCCAATAATATGATAAATTCACTGTGCAAATTGCATCAATATATATATATAGCACACATTTATTAGCATTAGACAAAAGTATTTTTCAAGCAATTCTATTATGGCGGCATAAATGTTAATGGGCTTAGCACATACAACTTAATTTGTCCTCTGTTGTTTTAGCTGTCTTGCCTTTTGCAGGTTTCTTACTGTAAATCAGAAAAAAATATGAGTAACATTCATGCAACTTTTTGCCAACATGTCTTATGTAATACTCACACAGCAGGTTTGTGTATGGGAGAGTCCACGTCGCTTTTGTTTAGACTAGGGTCTGGTGCAAAGCTGTCATCATCACTCATTACCGTTTTTTTACTTGTTTTGTTTTTCTTTCCCCAGTCATCAAACTCATCCTCACTATCCTCCTCGCTGGACATGCTGTACTTGATCACAGCTTATGAAACAAAAACATGCATTAGGTTTGTTTTTATTTCACATTGTTTGGCAACAGAAGATTGCGAACATTTTGCATCATGATTGCATCTCAAGGAAGCAGACAGAATCCCAGAACATCAAAATAAGCCAAATCAGTTACCTTTAGCTTTGCGTTCAACCTTTTCTCTTGGGGCAGATGGTTCTTCGATTTCCATGGTGTCATTATTAGATTCTCCCTCCTCATCTGACCATTTGTTTTTCTTCACTTTCTTTTCCGCAAGTTTAAAGGAAATCAGTTTGTTTCAGGAAAGTGACAGATTGTCGCCATTGGTTTGTTTTCCAGTCTTTGATGGTGCTGAAAAAGAAGTACCACATCAGCCACCTTGTCACCTAAGTAACATCAATCTTTTTTCCATCACTTACCCTTCTCTTTCTTCTCCTTGGTTTTCTTGGTTAATCGAGCTGCAAGTCCCATCTCCTCAGCCACTTCCACAGGTTCTCTGTCCTCCACTTTGGGCTTTTTGAGGGCACTTGCTTTCTTAGTGGGGGGTACTACAGAACCACTCTCCATGGGTACTTCTACTGGTTCTCCATCGTCCCCAAATTCCATTTTCATCACTACATCTTCATCCTGCAATTAAACATACCATTTAACAAACATACTTGTTATATGGGTAAAAAGAGAGCAGACAGTCCAAACCTTGTCTCTTTTGCCCACTCTTCTCTTTTTGTGGGCCTCAGCCTTCATCGTGCTCGTGACCCGGGGAATCACACGTCGGCCTTGGGGGGTAGGAAGAGTCTCCTTTTTGACTTTTAGCAATTTGCCTTTTGCTCCCTTTGCAGGTGCTACAGCTTCCTCCTTCTCTTTGGCTTCAATGCGCTAAAGAAAGGCATTTCAAATTTTAAGGCATAAGGATAAGCCTGAAAACAAGGTTTCACTTTTTGTATTGCAACACTGATAAGTTACCTCTAGTTCATCAGAGAAAACAGCAAGATCTTCCTTCCACAGATCAGCTGGAGACTTGTTCTTTAGGGCGTTCAGCTCTGTGAGCTAAATAACGTCCAACAGTTAATACATGAACACTAATATTTAAGTAAATATATTTATAAATATATAACCAATGACATTAACACAAGCATCCTACCTTGGCATCCCTTTGTTTGCAAAGCTCATCTTTCTTCTCTTTGGTCAAGTACCACATAGGCATAGACAGGAGGTAGTTGTAATCTGGCCCAGTTGTGTCTTTCTCCTTTTCCTCTTCATCTCCACCTTCTTCCATCTCCTCTTCATTCTGCAATAAACTAATTTTATTTACTTTACAAATTAAACTAATATCCACTAACAATCTTCTGCTCTCCTTGTGTTGCTCAAAATGCTCTTATTTGGTCAAGCATTTTGAGGTGCAGTAGTTTTGCTTAGGGGCTGCTATGACTGCCATATTGTTGTATTGACTATTGCAATTGTTTATTTTTGTCTTTTAAATTTTTGTGTTGTGAAGCACTCTGTGACTTCCCTGTCTGTGAAAGGTGCTATACAAATAAACTTTGCTTGAATATGACAGTTGACCTAATATACCTTGTCTTGTGCTTGTTTCCAGGTTTTAACTGGGTCAGAATCGTAGCCCATCTCCTGTAGCATTCGAATCAACTCCTTCTTTGGCTTGTTTTCTAGATGCAAATAGAAAATGATCAACTTGGTGCTTGTATCAGCTGCTGTTACATCAAAGACTCTGCTATCTACCAACCGATGACCAAGGTCCCTTGGATCTTCTCCAGGATGAAGCGGGCCTGGTTGCTGAGCTTTGCGCCCTCTGCTCCCAGCATACCTGTCATCCAATCTTTCCTCAACAAATAGTACTTCATTCTCAACTCAAAGAAATCCTTCATCATTTCCTGTACCGTTTCATATTTCTTCAGACTGCCCACATGGTCAAACAGCACCTAAAACACAAGTGTTTGTTAAGTACCTTGTAAAGATGGCCATTCACTACTGAAATGAGGATTACCATGGAGTTACAGGTGAGGTTGTTTTGTAACTTGAAGACTTTATGAAGTCCTGCAGCTTCGGCCTCCCTCAGTTTCTCTGGGGTCATCTTCACCACGAAGCGCACTGTGGTATCTGTGTGGTAGTCCTTGTAGTCTGTGATCAGAGGTGGGACCTTTTCTGTGCCGTTTAACATAGGCTCTAGTACATTCTCTTTGTAAGTCTGAAACAAAGCAAGCATATATCTTATTTATGGATTTTCCCTTGTATACTTGTAAAATGACTTCTTTGACAAACCTGTGTCCATATTTTGATGGGTAATTCAGAGATCTCAATGGTCTCTGAGTCAATGATGGAAACTTCTCCACTGTTCAAGTAACTATTGTCCATGACTTGATCTATTGTGCCTCTAAAGCCTTTGTAGCTAGGGAGCTGTGAAACAAAAAATGTTTACTTTGGTCCATATTAAAAAAGAAGTACTGAATAGTCACAGGCGAGTGTGTGCACCATGGGCTGAGGCTCCTCTCCGTTCAACATGCGATGGATGTTGCTGATGATCTCTCGGATGTCATAGTTGGGGATCCTGCTGGCCCACCCTGTGCCAATGCCATCTGACCCATTCACCAGCACTGTGGGGATGATGGGAATGTACCACTCGGGCTCAACACGCTGGTTATCATCATAGTTGTACTTCAACAAGTTGTCATCCATTTGAGGGAAAACAAGACGAGCCAGAGGACTTAAGAATAAAAAGAAAAATAATTAGCACTTGGCACAAATAACGACATGAGGATAAGTTTAGATTCGGTACCTGAGCATAGTGAAAATATATCGAGGGCTTGCAGAGTCCTTGCCACCATGCAGCCGAGTACCGAACTGACCAAGAGGTTGCAAGAGATTCAGGTTGTTGCTGCCGACAAAATTTTGAGCCAAACCAACAATGGTCATCATCAGGGAGGTCTAATGAAAAATAAAAATGCTGTCACAAATGTTCACAGTGCAAGACATAACAATGACCACCATTTTAACAGTTAAAAGAAAGTCACCTCTCCGTGATGGTATGCGGACATCTCAGCCACAGAACCAGCCAACTGTGCCACCTTGACCTCACGTTTGTCATTTCTCTTGAAGCAACAGAACATCACCTTCCTCTGGCCAGGTTTAAGGCCTGATATACATTCATCCAAGTTAATATAAAGTAGCTGTTGACAATTGTGTAGCTAGGGTAACATTATGCTTACCATCCACAAGGCAAGGGATAGACCTTTCATTATCAGAGTTGGAGAAAAGAACAAGTTCTTTGTTGACAAAGTCATTGTAGGAAAGAGATTTGGTGGTCTGGCCATACAAGTAGTCCTATTAAAAAAACATTATATTAATGACTTTTGGCAGCAATAAAACAAACACTTGCCAGAGAATTTTACAATACCTCTGGCAAGTTGTGCTCCCGGCGCTGTCGCCTGTCAATCATGAACTTTGTAAGCCATTCTTTACGCTCGTCACATTTTTTCTTGCTAAAGGCCTGGGAAAATAATATATCCATCAAAACCTCTAATAAATGTAACAGTAAAGTATAAATTAAGATTGAGAAAGTTGAAAACCTACAAGTGTAATAGCGTCATCATCCTCAGGTCCAGAGTATTTAAATGGAATGCGGTGTCTCTGCATATCAGAGAAATATTCCTTGGCCTCCTGTGATGTGCTAGTACCCAAACCTAGATTGTCAAATCAAATGACATATTAGGACAATAAAGGCAAACACACACATGTGAGACCATGTCAAAGTTCTGGTCATAAGAGTTGCTTACTTTGGTGGAATACTACCACACAGGGGTTTTAAACAAACCTTTGTAGTATTTGATTTTCCAAGACTTGATGTTTGCCTGGCTTTCCTTCCATGTGTTGAACTCTGGAATGCTGTAAAAGGACAGCTGTGTTTTCTTGTGGGATGCCTAAAGACAAAAAAGAAAAGCAAAAAAAAAATATATTAGTGACAAGTTGTGAAGGAGAGCTTTTGTGCCACCAGATGGCAGACTTTACAATGGAACTGTTTGGAGATTGTTACTGGTAAACCCTAACAGACCCAAGATTAAGAAATAATAGCATTCCTCTGCTATTGGACAAGTGCAGCTTGCCTTGATAATGGGAGTAATGAACTCTTCTAGAAAGTTGTGACGCAGCAGTGACGGCCAGTTGTGGTGAATGAAGTTGATGAGTAGGCCTTTAATGTGGGAGCCATCTTGATCCTGATACATCATAAAAACGCATGAGACAAGTTGGTTTACACAACACTTATTACATGCACATTAGAGATAAAAAACCTATACCTGATCTGTCATAATCATGAGCTTGCCATACCGCAAGGTCTTCAGTGATTCAGGGTCACTGTAGTTCTTCTTGTACTGCAGTCCCAGAATTTTTATTATGTTGTTGATCTCAGCATTCTCCATAATCTACAATACAGTATTAGTTAAACATGCACAACAAAGTACATTTTTGTAAAAAGTGGTATATCCTTCATTTTTTCAATTAGAGTAGTTTATTCAATAAGGGACCAACCTGTTTATGAGAGGCTTCTCGAACATTGAGCATTTTTCCTCGAAGGGGAAAGACACCATAGCGATCCCTGCCAATTACACCTAGACCAGACACAGCCAGTGTTTTGGCTGAGTCTCCCTCAGTGAGGATAAGAGTACAGCCAATGGAGTTCTTCCCTCCTGCAAGAAATAAACCCAAGTCAGAAGAGGCAGAACGCTTTGCTGAAATTTGATAAGCATCTGAAGTACCAGCATCATTGGCATCATCCAGTTTCGGTACCCCTTTGATTTTTGTGTGTTTGACAGCAGAGCATTTTTTGTTGAGCTGTGTCTGAGCCTTGAATTTCACCCAGTTCATAACACTTTCCACAATGCCACAGGTGGTAGCCTATGGAATTACAACTGGTGTTTAATGAACACTCAAAGGTATAATTTGAAGACCTTCAAAGTGACTTTATATGTACCTGTTTAATAAACTTTTCAGTGAGGGGGCAGGTGGAGCCAAAACTTTTCTGCTGCAGAGTCATGTTCTCTTTGGTCTGAGAGTCGAAGGTTGGATTCTCAATCAGGCAGTTCACAAAGAGCCATATGTGGTTCTTCACCTGAAAACCAATGATATACAGTGTGACTGTACATTGAGATACAGAGTGAATTTAAAATATATCAAAGAAATATAGATTGTGATTCCAGCCTAGTTTCAACGACTATCTTTATCACTTTAGCAATTTAGTGCTCAAGTGTTAGTGTTCCTGTAGAAGTAAAAATAAATAAATAAATAAAATACAGTAACAATAAAAAATAAATAAATACCTGAAAAGGCTTAACAGTAACTCCTGCTTTATTTTTCTTCTTCACCACATCTATGAGCTTTGAAATGACCTGGTCAGCGACATAGTCAACGTGTCTTCCACCCTGGACGGAGACAAAACAAGTATTGTAAGTCTTCATTATGGCAGTGGCTGGGGCAGAAACCAAACATGTACTTAGCAGTGAAGGAAGCCAGAGTGTAATTAATTTGCATCTACTTGAAGGGGCACAAGCATTACTATAAAAAGACTTGATAGCATGATCTGTTGGCATACAGTGTCTATGTAAAAAATGAACCCATTCATTTAGTAGGCCATTTAGGCAGCCCTGACCAGCCCCTGCTAATAATAATAATAATAGTAATAACGGATGCATCACTTCTCAATAGATTACCTTTGTTGTAGCAATGCTGTTGACAAAGCTGACTTGTTGGAAACCCTTTTCACTCATGGTGAGGCAGACCTCCCAACGGCCATTGACAACCTCATGGATTACTTTAAGGGGCTGTCCCACCTCATCCACTTTGCCCTTCAAATACATGTCCACATAACTGCGGAAACCCACGACCTAGGGATAATATTTACAAATCAGACTGAGTGACATTTGTGTTGTTTGGTAAAGCAAAACATGATAACTTACTGGCAGCCGACTGCCATTAAGGAACACACGAACGCCTTTAGTGGAGCCAGCAATATCATAAGCCCTGCGAATCATCAGAGCAACAGTGTCCTTGTCCAGAGTGGCCATCTTGAACTTCGGCAGATCTGGTTTGAAGGTGATGCAAGTGTGATCTTCTCCACTAAAGGGTTTGATGCTGACCTCCCCAGCCCTGCCCATGTTGTCATAC
>KN477119.1:0-14854 GCA_000787095.1 Periophthalmodon schlosseri | reverse complement strand
CGTAATACTTGCATATGAGAGTAGTAGTACTTACATGCTTGTACATATACAGAGCAGTGGTATGTATATTCTATGGAGAGTAATATGATTGACTGAGATTCAGGAGCAGGTCCACGCCTCAACCTCCTTCTGCTCCTCTCCAGCAAACCACAGCTCACCTCAGCCACACCTCTAATTACCCAGAAGCCCTATTTATACAAGCATATCTCTGCAACACCGTCTGTTTCCATTCTCTCAACTCCTCCCTCCCACCCCGTGTCTCTTGTTCATCTTTCAACCTGAAGATCTCACCATTTATAGAGAGGGGGGTTCCTAAATCAATTGGGCTAACTGCCTGAGACAGAGCCCCATCCTGAGTCTTTACCCAGCCTCCACATCTATTCATATCATCAATAAATATCTTTATCGTATACCATTGTTGTGGTGTGGTCCTTGCTAGTGAATGTACATTTGTAGTACTCACATTGCGGTGACAGCAGTACTTGCTGTACCTGTGCAGTAGTAGTAATTATATACTCACATTGTGTTGTGTGCGTAGAAAGTCTTTCTTCATGACTTTGAGCACGCACACGTCTCCAGTGCATTTCTCTTTGACCACTCGGACCTCAGCAAAGTGTCCACGCCCCACCACCGCACGCTCCTCAAAGTCCTGAAGAGAGGGCTGGAGGGTCTGGAGCTCTGACACCAGCTTTGAGACTGAGAGAAGAACAGAGAGATAAAAAGTGAGAGAAAAGAGGGCTGGAGGGTCTGGAGCTCTGACACCAGCTCTGAGACTGAGAGAAGAGCAGAGAGATAAAGAGTGAGACAAGAACAAAGAGATAAAGAGTGAGAGAAGAACAGAGATAAAGTGAGAAAAGAACAGCAAGATAAAGAGTGAGACAAGAACAGAGAGATAAAGAGTGACAGAAGAACAGAGAGATAAAGAGTGACAGAAGAGCAGAGAGATATAAAGTCCTGAAGAGAGGGCTGGAGGGTCTGGAGCTCTCTGCATCTCTTTGCAGTTTCAAAGGAAAAGCATGTTTCATTTTTACTGTAGTTTGCTATAGGCACTCACACTTGTGGACAAAGTTGGCCACGTCCTGGTTCTTCATGAGCTGTGGAGAGGAGCATTCCTGGAACAGCATGAGGAAGGCCTCCAGGAGCTCCTCTCTGCCCAGGGTGGAGGCTCCAGTCTGGGGTCCACTCAGACTCACACGGCCCTGGAGAGGACGAGAACACAGTGCACATCAATATCAACAACAGACGAGAGACAAGAGAGAGGGTGGGAGAGAGGGAGGAGAGGGAGAGAGGGTGGGAGAGAGGGAAGAGAAGGAAAGAGGGAGGAAGCTCCGGTCTGGGGTAAACTCAGAAACACAGTCTGGGGTAAACTTAGAAACACAGAAAACTTGCTGATGTTGATGGGTCCATCAACATCAGCAAGAGATAGGAGAGGAGAGAGGGGACCACATGGAAGATTCTGTTTCCTCAAGAGCTGAGAACTAAAGGTCATGTGCAGTAGGCTGAAGGGCTGAGGAAATGGGTCTCTGTGTGCTGCTCTGCAGATATGAAAGATTTGACAATACTCCGTTGTTGTAGAAATAATGCAATTCAAATTAAAATATTCTGTCTTTTGAATGGGGAAAAGTCCTCAAAAATCCTTCAAATCAGAAAGAAATCATTTGACTGAAACCCACAAATAGAAAGACACCGTTTACCTTAACCGGGTAAAAGGCTCAATCATGATAAATATTTGCAGTAGTTTTAAAAAATGTCTAAATGTCTAAAAAATAACGTTTACAGTGAGGACAGAAAAATATGGGGTTTACTTGGGGTCATGTAAAAGAAAGGGCATTTCATATGTGAGAATCCAAAACCTGCACCTCTTTACATGGTGGAGCTGTGGTGTATGTGTAGATTCCTGGTGCAGGTGTGTGGGTGTAGTTACCTGTAGTAGCTAGTGCAGTCTGGAGCCGTTTGTTCTTTACCTGTAGTAGCAGGTGTAGGTGTAGTTTTTTAGGGGCAGGTGGAGGTATGGTGTACTCACCTGTAGTAGCTGGTGCAATCTGCAGCTTTTCTTTACCTAGTGGAAGTCTGTACATGTAGTAAAGGTGAAGATGTGTAGGTGTAGTTTGTAAGTGTAGGTGTAGTTATCTGTAGGGGTGGGTGTGGAGCTGGTGTAGGAGTAGTTACTTGTAGGGGCGGGTGTAGGTGTGTAAGTTAAGTTACCTGTAGGGGCTGGTGCAGTCTGGAGCTGCGGCTGGTGATGGGGTCTGTGGTGGAGCTGATGTAGGTGTAGTTACCTGTAGAGGCTGGTGCAGTCTGGACCTGCGGCTGGTGATGGGGTCTGTGATGGAGCTGATGTAAGTGTAGTTACCTGTAGGAGCTGGTGCAGTCTGGAGCTGCGGCTGGTGATGGGGTCTGTGGTAGAGCACACAGACTTGGTGCTTCCATGGTTCACATATTTAAACTTCAACATGTCGTTTGACTGCAGAGTCACACCTGCAAAGCACAGCACAAGAGGACAGAAGTCACACTCTCTCTACTAATGCCTGCCCCTGTTAAATAAACCCAATACTTACATTAAATACGTCCAGGGATGATCTAATACCAATTTGATTCTTCACTGCAGAGTCACACCTGAACACAGGACAAAAAGACCGGAGGTCATATTCTCTGTAATTACACTGTTCCTGTGAAATAAAACAGACAAATTCTCTCTTTACTGAGTCCTCATATTATTTAGGACATAAAATGACAAACAAAAGGACAAAATAGGCAAATAACAATAATAACAAATTTTGAAGTGCGATATATTGCTGTAGTCAATTATAGACAAAAAACGATAATATTGAAACCAAACCATAAAGTAGAATTATTCACAAAAAGTATTCTAAATGTACACTAGTGTTAAGTATTGTTGAGCGTGTAAATGAACAGCAGAGTTGTTTGTGTTATTTTATTTTATAATTCAACCTTCTACAGCTCAAATCTGAGCATACTGCAGAAAGAAAAAATTGCCAAAAATTGCTCGCTACTACAAAGAAAAAGTCCCCACGATAAATACTGACCCCAAAAATCAATGTTCCATTTTTCAATATACTACAAGTCGATATAGTCATTATTGTGACAAACCTACCCCAAAATACTGCAAAATAAATTTTCGATTCACGAGCAATAATTAACTGAAAGAAAAATGTAAATAGATCAACTTATTATGTAAGCAAATAATCACCAAATAATGTTATAACCATAAAGAAATGAGCAGAATAAGCATAGATCGTAAACTTCAGTGAATATGAAATCTAAACACAACAGGAACAATGAACTCGATAATGAAAATATGACTTCAATTACAAAACTGGGTAACAGGGTAACATTTCAATGTAACCTCTTCTCCAAAAAATACAGTATATTAAGTGCTTTTTATAATATGGCTGTTTATGTCACCTTATGTCACCTTTATGTCAGCTCACTAGGCCCATCACAACAAATTTTGAAATTTGATATAACGCTGAAGTAAATATAGACTATAAACGATAATAGTGAAACTCATTTATACCAATGACACAAAAACCAAAGAGGAGATTTAAACCACAAAAAACTATTCTAAATCTACAATATTGTTAAAAATCATGAGCTGCAATAAATAAACAGCAGGATGAAACACTTCAGTCGTTAGTTTGCATCTGTAATGAGTCATAGAAGTTATTAAAACAACGTTTACGGCTTAAATCATATCATATAGCCAAAAGAAAATAACCAAAATGTCCCAGTAGTGCAAAGAAACTGTAAATATTGAGCCCAAAAAAATTCTGTTCCAGCTTCATATACTGAAGGATAAATGGATATAGTCAGTATGGTGACAGGTCTACAGCTCACCTTCACTTTGTCATTCAGAACCTTTGATTTCATAAACCAGGTCAAATACTCAAAAACATGCTGAATAACACAAATGAACAAAAATAAAAGGCTTCGCTGTATTTCAGTCATGGGATCAATAATCCTGAAGAATCGTTACATTGACCTACATCTTTACATTACAACACTAAAATGTAATATTGTGACATTCCTGATCTAGAGATGGTCTGATACAGTCAGCGCTAAAGCATCACTGCAGAGTTAGAAAGGCACACCTGAACACATCATCACAATATTTACACAATACAATACACCCACTACTTCTCCCTGGCATTTAACACTAGCTAGACAGGATATTTTGGTGTTTTACTGTTCTTTTTTTGTTTTATGTGAAGCACTTTGGTCAGCTGAAGTCATTATAAATGTGCTATAGAAATAAATTGAATTGAATACAATAGCATTATCTCAAATATGTCATGAATCAGGTGAACATTTTCTTTGCAATAGTGTGGAGATTTTGTCATTTTATGTAATAAGGTCAGATTTGAGCTGTAGAGGGTGGAATAAATCACTTCTATGGCTAATTATGAGTTCATTCTGCTGTTTTTCTGTTACAGCTCAGGCCTTTTAATGATAAAACTGGTTTTCTGGGATTATCCTGCTTTGTGTCAGTGGCATAAAATGGTTTCAGTATTATCATTTATCGTGATATTTCTCTGTTGCGATATATCGTGCTTCAAAATGATATCGTGACAGGCCTACTGAGGACACATTCAGAACTTCAGAATCACTTTATGAAGTACAGTTAATATCATTTATCAAGAAATTAATTAGTATACGCTCACACCCTCATCTGTGACATGTTCATAATAATAACTAATAATAAATGTATTTATATAGTACTATTCATTTGGTAAACAATAGCAGTGTTATTATGGTGGCACAAATATTACTATTCAATCACTTTTTGAATAATTTCATCTCAGTTTGTGGAGTATAAATGTCACTTACTGCCTATATTTAATCTTTAAGCAGTCATTTTTGACCAGTGTTGTCTCTTTTATAAGTTTATGACACTTCGATGAGCACCAAAGTGTAATTCTCTTATTCCAGTATCGTCCAGGATGTTTTTAGATCCTGGGGTGCCACCGTAGTCTCCCGTATAAATGGGAAACACTGAAATAAATTCAGACTAGTGCATATTAGTATATCTAGTTGTTTCAAGTTATTTGCAATCTCGTACTTTGTTTTATGTAGTAGTTTATTTGTTATTAGTTTGACTTGTCTTTGTATTTTTTATTATAATCTACATCTTAATTCAATCCCTCAGATCATCATAACGAGCCAACTGTCAAACCGAGATTCTGACTGTTTTGTCAAAATAGATTTTTTAACAAACAAAGATTCACGAATTTAAAGGCAACGTTGTCGTAATAAAAGTGTTTTGTGTATTTTAGGATGTGTTCTATGGCGGTATCACAGTCAAATTAGAACTAAAACGAGTAAAAAATGACGCGGACAGAGAAATGTCAACAAAGCGTGAATGTGAAGCTAACGCGGCCGACAACACTCGGCTCATCTGATCTAATAACCGTCTATAACGGCGACTCCGCGGATAAACGCTCGGATTACATATAGATTAAAGCTAAAACACGGAGCTTTTCCACCCAGACTCACCTAAATGTCCCGTGGGTTCGTGTTTGCGCGTGTTTCCATCACTTTGAAGCCGCGGGACGCACTTTTGGTACAAAAACACACACTTCCGGGAAACTTTCAAATTTTCCGCGTCTCCGCCCATCTCTGGCTGAGCGAGTGATCTGATTGGATTGTTTCAGCGTGAAGGCGGGACTACTGCTGTGTTCAACCAATTACCGACCGCCTCCCTCCTACAGCAGCGGAAGGGCCGAACACGTTTATTTTTAGAATTTTTCTCAGATTTTTCTTCAAATAAATAAATAAATAATTATATTTAACACAAAGAATGAGAAGAGACGAAGGTGAGACCCGCAAAAAGTGACAATAAAGTTTGAGAGACACTGTAAAAGAATGATATGAGTATTTCATAAAATATTGGTTTCATTAAGTTTAAAATGCAAGATTCTGCTAAATGTTCTTCTCAGTTTTTAAAGTTTCATAAACATATTTTAAATAAAAGTGCAGGTCTTGTGGTCATTCGTTATCACGTACCTGAGTATCCCCGAGCACGGTTTCGAACGTTTTATTTATTTATTTATTTTTATTTATTTATTTTTTTGTGAAAGTCTATGAGAAAGATGAATGGGAAATTTAGTTGCGGAGCCGTGGGTGGGCGGTCACTGTGGAGCTCCATGGCCGTGTCCCAATTCGCCAAATTTGGCGAATTGGGACACAGCCCACAATGCCAGATAGTGATAAAGCACGTTGTCCTGCCTTGATGACATTGCAGTATGAAGCCTGACGGTCCTGATTCATCAGGGGAATAAATATTCAGAATCAAAAACGAGAAAGACACAAACAGTTTACATATAAAATCTTTAATAAAATCCCTGTTTTCCCACAGTGTAAAACATTTAGTTTCAAAACATTTACAGTAAACGTGGATAAGGCGCACGTGTGTTAGACCCTTTAAAACGGCGTCCGGAGCCAAAGGACGGTCGGTTTTATAAAGTGCATGAGACCTGAGACTGACAGCTACAATCTTATCTCTATATATTTACACAGAATCCATTTCAAATCCACAGTTTTCTGTTCAAAGGGCTGCACCGAACAGATCATATCACAGAGACAACATGAGAATAATGTACAGTTTTATATTTTCATTAAAAAATTATTTTGTAAATCATTCTCTATGCAAAGGATTTCAGTCGGCACGTCGTTATCTAAACAAATCTGTAAAAATCTGTAACTATAAAAATCTGTAAAAAAAAATTGTAAAAAGCACAATCACAGGATCCAGAGTTGAAAATGACCCTTATGTCACAGCCCTGAGGTGAGTCTGTTGAAGATAGCACCCTTCCCCACCCTGTCAATTAAACCTGTTGCTAACACTAGTGAGAGCAACCTCATGGAAAGAAGGCGCCTGATTGGTATTAATGTTCATATCTTGATTTAGAGACAACATAGTGAAATAAAAACCCCAGGATCATGTGGAGCGGTTTAAAACCATCATTTTAAGGTCAGAATGGCGAGTCTGACAGCAGCAGTTACAGAGAGAGGGGCCACATTCACAGAAAAAGTGAATTGGAGCCTGAATCGAAGGAGCCAAAGCTCGCCCATGCTTACTTCTTGTTTGGAATTTGGTGGCGACTAGCAGGTTGGCTATATCCATTTATATATACAGTCTATGGGCTCCTTCCCTCCCTTATCTCCTGTCCTTCTCGGTTGTTTTGCATGGGAGGCAGCAGTCATGCCTTATTTACATTATTCAAAGTGGTTTGGCCTGAGGTGTCCTCCAGAGTCGACAAACTTCAGGAACGTTCCAGTGAGAGCATACACTCTATGTACAGTCTGATATAGTCTGTAGAAGACTCTGTAGAGTATATGAGAGGAGATTTTAGGGGCCTGCTCCTCACCTGAGAAACATGGAATCTGTTATTATTCTGTTAATAAGCAACATTTAACCAAACTGCATTTCAATTTGATTACTATAATTACTCCATCAGTTACTAAAACACTGTAATAAAATGTGATTAATTAACTTCTGCTTTGAATTAAATGTGCACTCACCCTGCCCTACAAAACCCACAGGAGTGACTAAAGTGTACATTAAAGGAACTGTATGTATCCTGCTCTCTTACTGTAAAATGTACTACAATCATAATTAAGCCTGTGTGTCCAGAGCCTTAACCTGCAGATAGAGACACATATAGTGTGTCTCATGTCAGTATATGGACAGGCCTCATGTAAGAACCTCCAGAATTGACTCACTGAGCTGCAGAGGCTGCACTAGCACTGAGTCATGATTGTCTGCAGGTGCTGGGGTTTAGGTAGTGACCATTCAGATCAGACAGAGGCATTTTAGGTTTAAACCAACTGAATTTCAGCACTGGAAATGGCAACCAAAATGAGAGTCTCATTCTGCTTTCTGATTGGATAATCATCTTGAACCAAAACACCAAATTATAACATGGGAATATAAATGGGACATTATGTCCAATGCTTTTTGTGATTAAGAATAAATAAGCATTAGAAGTTATATTTGATTTGAACAAGTTTATGGAATTTAAAATCTAAATCTTACAGTTCTTTTAAAATAAGTCTATCTTTTTACTGGCGTCATGAATCCAGTGTTTCTGTGCTGTCTTCCTCCTCCCTTCTATGTCTGTGCCTGGAGCTGGGCGGAGACTCTGATACCACCTACTGCACACTTGCATCTGATCAAGCAATCAAGCCTTCACCTGGGGAGTACAAAGGGGGCGAGGATTCCCACACATGCCGCCAGATTGTCAGTGTATCCTCTGTGGTACAGTTTGCCTTGGCTCAGTCTCTGTTTTTGCTATGCTCTCTGTACTCAGTTGGTCTTTCTTGTTTTTGCCAGATTTTGCTCCTTGGACTATCTGTGCACCTCTGTTTCCGACCCAGCTCTCTACGACCAATACGAACACCCCAGTGCCCGACCCCGCTATCTACAACCTGTGCCAGAATGTCAACCGCCAATCCTGCCTTCTACCACCTGTTCCGACAACTATCATTTACATTCTCGTATTGTTAATAAATGCTGTTGAACTGTTTTCCCGAGTCTGTATCTTTGGTCCCTCCGGACGTTACGACAACTAGTTAAAGTTTGATGTATGTAGATGCCCCTCCTGTGTGCCAGATGCCCTCCCTGTGTCCCCATGGGGTGTTATTCTGTGTAAAAGCTGATAACTCTGTGGTTTAGACCTCTATAAACGTTCTGAAATGAATAGGATTCTTGGATGAGTTTAAAGTTCAGATTTGTCTTTTTACCTCAGGCTAAGATTCTCCATCTTGCATTCTCTTCTTGGACTTGAGTTCTTTGAGCCAAGCAGGAGACGAGCCACCACTGGAACAGAAACATTCAGGTGTCATTAAATCTCCAAAAGTCAAATTCCAAACTACAGCATCTGCAGATTCTCTAGAGACATTTGACCTGCCCCCATCTAACACTACAGGGATACTGGGGGATGGGAGGGCATCTGACACATTTACACTGGAGTGGAGCCCTTACCCTGCTGAGCCCATAGGGGGTAGCACCATCATTGCTCCTGCCATTTGGCGCGCGGGGCGGGGAGAGCATAACAGGGGCGCACCTGTTGGCTCCTCTGACTCCGCCCTGTCCTCACGACCATTTGCAGTGCTCTCCTGCACCTCTGGGCGGCGCTCTGAGGTCCTTTGCTTTATCTGAGCCTGAGACAAAAAACAAAAATAATAACAATAACGACCAACACACTCTCACACCACATTCATACTAGGCAATGTAGGTGAAGTGTCTTGACTAAGAACACGATGACAGTTTTTGTTACTGGCACCCCACTGTGGCACCTGGTAATCCCAGCGGTCTCCCATCCAAGTACTAACCAGGCTCGGCCTTGCTTAGCAAAAGAGCTAACGAGACCAGGGTTTCATCAGCCGGTATGGTTGTGAAACCCTGAAACCCCAACATCAAACTTCAGCAGGTGTGTACTATCATGTATCCATGGTAACCATCCTGCGTCCACGGTGACTGTCACGTGTTCACAGTGACCGCCACGTATCCACAGTAACCATGTACAGATCCCAACTCTAACCCCATCACAATACTATCTTCATGGACACAAGCAGGTGGAGAACCCCCCTCCCCTACCAGAAAAGCTTCATAGTGAAGCTTTAATATAGACGCTTCACTCTACAGTATATTTCATCTTCAGGACTTCAGGACACATTTGAAATAAGACTTTTAAATTATAATATTAAGGCTGGGAGTCTGAGGAGGAGCAGGCATGGACAGACTGTGGGACACTTGGACACAGACAGTGGACAGTGGACATGGACTCTGTATACTATGGACTGGTATTGTACAGGTCGACAGGTGTGTTGTACAGGTGGACAGGTGTTGGACAGGGGCACAGTGGACAGTACAGGTGTATACGTACGATGAGTGCCGCAGGACTAGCCCCAGGGAACAGACTGACCCTCTGCCCCACAGATGGGGGGCGCTGCTTCAATGGAGGCTCCTCCACAGGTGAGTCTAACCTGACAGAGACCGGACTGTCTGAGGAGAGAGAGAGAGGGATGAGAGAGAAGAACATGAGAGAGGAGAGAGAGAGGGAGAAGGACATGAGAGAGGAGAGAGAGAGAGAGAGAGAGAGAGAAGGACATGTGGACACAGACAGTGGACAGTGGACATGGACTCTGTATACTATGGACTGGTATTGTACAGGTCGACAGGTGTGTTGTACAGGTGGACAGGTGTTGGACAGGGGCACAGTGGACAGTACAGGTGTATACGTACGATGAGTGCCGCAGGACTAGCCCCAGGGAACAGACTGACCCTCTGCCCCACAGATGGGGGGCGCTGCTTCAATGGAGGCTCCTCCACAGGTGAGTCTAACCTGACAGAGACCGGACTGTCTGAGGAGAGAGAGAGAGGGATGAGAGAGAAGAACATGAGAGAGGAGAGAGAGAGGGAGAAGGACAGGGGAAAGAGGGGAGAGAGAGAGAGAGAGAGAGAAGGACATGAGAGAGGAGAGAGAGAGAAGGATGGGTCAGAAAGAGAGATCGAGAGAGAGGGAGGAATGAGAGAGAACATAAGTGAAGAGAGGTGGGTGGAAGAGGAGAGAAAGAGAGAGGGAGGAATGAGAGAGGACATGAGAAAAGAGGGGAGGGGAAAGAGGGGAGAGAGAGAGAGAGAGAAGGATGGGTCAGAAAGAGAGATCGAAAGAGAGGGAGGAATGAGAGAGGACATGAGGGAAGAGGGGAGGTGAAAGAGGGGAGAGAGAGAGAGAGAGAGAGAAGGACATGAGAGAGGAGAGAGAGAGAAGGATGGGTCAGAAAGAGAGATCGAGAGAGAGGGAGGAATGAGAGAGAACATAAGTGAAGAGAGGTGGGTGGAAGAGGAGAGAAAGAGAGAGGGAGGAATGAGAGAGGACATGAGAAAAGAGGGGAGGTGAAAGAGGGGAGAGAGAGAGGACATGAGAGAGGAGAGAGAGAGAGAAGGATGGGTCAGAAAGAGAGAGGGAGGAATGAGAGAGGACATGAGTGAAGAGAGGTGGGTGAAAGAGGAGAGAAAGAGAGAGAGAAGGACATGAGAGAGGAGAGAGCGAGAGAAGGGCATGAGAGAGTCGAGAGAGAGCGAGAGAAGGACATGAGGAGAGAGAGAGAGAGAGAGAGAGGGACATGAGAGAGGAGAGAGAGAGAAGGGCAGGAGAGAGGAGCGAGAGAGAGAGAGAAGGACATGATAGAGGAGAGAGAGAGAAGGATGGGTCAGAAAGAGAGAGGGAATGAGAGAGGACATTATGGAAGAGGGGAAAGAGAGAGAGAAAGAGAGAGAAGGACATGAGAGAGGAGAGAGAGAGAAGGATGGGTCAGAAAGAGAGAGGGAGAGAGAGGGAGGAATGAGAGAGGACATGAGTGAAGAGAGGGGGTGAAAGAGAAACAGAAAGAGGAGAGAGAGAGAGAGAGAAGGATATGAGAGAGGAGAGAGAGAGAAGGGCATGAGAGAGAGGAGAGAGAGAGAAGGACATGAGAGAGGAGAAAGAGAGAGAGAAGGGCATGAGAGAGGAGAGAGAGAGAGAGAGAGAAGGACATGAGAGGGGAGAGAGAGAGAAGGATGGGTCAGAAGGAGAGAGGGAGAGAGAGAGGGAGGAATGAGAGAGGACATTAGGAAGAGAGGGGAGGTGAAAGCAGAGCAAGAGTGAAGGGTGGGTCAGAAAGAGAGGGATGTGAGCGAGAAAGACATGAGAGGAGAAAAAGAAAGACATGAGAGAGGAGAAGAGAGCGAGGGATGAGAGAGAAGAACATCAGAGATAGAGACAGAAAGAGAGGGAGGGGTTAGAAATAAAAAGGGAAATGAGAGAAGGAGAGGGAATGGAGAGCCATGAAGCTGGAGAACAGATAGAAGGTTGTGCAGTAGTATTAGTATCAGCAGTAGTGGTAGTAGTAGAAGTAGTATTAGTAGTAGTAGTAGTAGTAGTAGTAGTAGTACCTGTGGAATCGCAGCTCCTCCAGTCCTGCGCCTCTTTGGCCGTAAGACGAATTGAGCGAGGAGTTTTGCTTCTGCTCCTCGTCCTCCCCAATTCCACCTTTGACCTCTGAACTTTGGAGTCCAGGAGAGGTGTGACCTGAGGAGAGGAGCAGAGGATAGGGTGAGAGGAGCAGAGGAGAGGGTCAGGAGCAGAGGAGAGGGTTATAGAAGCAGAGGAGAGTGTCAGGAGCAGAGGAGAGGAGAGAGGAGAAGGTCAGAGGAGCAGAGGAGAGGGTCAGAGGAGCAGTAGAGAGGAACAGAGGAGCAGAGGATGAGGAGGTGCAGAGGATCACTCACGTCGGGGAACAGAGCAGGTTCTTGTGGTTCTTCAGTGTGTGACTCATTGGAGCCCTCTGGAGGCTCAAACCTATAAACGCACAAAACAAAGGCTAAAGCACAAAAAGGCCCCGAGCACTTGACAGCCGGATAATATGTTCCCCCTCTGTCCCGGAGCGAGATCGACTAGTGGCCGCTCCAGGTACTGCAGCTCCCAGGAGCTCCAGCCCACAAAGAATTCTCCCATAGAGCACAATGCATTTATGTGAATGTAAACTGCCTGTTTTGGCAAACAGGGCATCCAGCTTTCACAACGGGCCGATTCTGCAGAATTCTTCTCTATTTTCATACCATGAACTTTTTAGAATGTTTAAATCCTCAAAGCACCTAAAGGTTAGCTTTGTAAGATTTAGCCTAGCCCTGCTCTAAGCCCGCTCTGAGCTCGCTTTGAGCCCGCTCTAAGCCTGCTCGGAACCCGCTCTGAGCCCGCTCTGAGACCGCGTTAGAAGCTATCACTCTGATTGGTCAGAACTGATCCACGTTTCTGTCGTCACACGGTGGTAGGTGTTAGCCCACATTAAGGAAATAATGCAAAATAAAAAATAATTTGGGGGGAGATCTCGCGCCAGTGAGCACAGGCAATTGAAAACAACACAATGCTATGTTTGGTAATCTCCCATCTTATTAAACTTCCAAGGTTTCATCTAAAATAAGACATCAAAAGGTTTATACACTCAGCACTTTAAACCAGGCTTTGACCTAAATGTGGTGGATGAATCTTCTCAGACTAGCTGAGTTGCTAAGTGAATGGTAGCATTAGCATTGAACACCGCTTCTCCTAATATATGTCTATGTTCTAGACAGTTTAAAAGAATCAGGTGATCTGTGTCAGGGCATCAGGTCTAAAAGCACTCACACGATCAAACACTACAAACCTGTGCAGACTCAGTGAAGTGTAGGGGGCGCTCTGTGTACGATACAGAAAAATGTGACTGTTTACCATTTACCTGTGTGTGTGAGTGGACGGGTGTCTCTGCTTCTCTGATTCCTCCTCCTCGGGCTCTGGTTCCTCCTTCTCGGGCTCTGGCTCCTCCTTCTCTGTCGCTGGCTCCTTCCTCTCGGCCCCTCCTCTTGGGTCACTCAGGGTTTGTGCCTTTGGAAAAATGAAGAAAAGACTTTAAACTAAACTCCAGAAATAATGTTTTTAATGCCCTCATCACATGCAGTCCTTCTGAAACAGCTGCAGGTACAGGGAGGTTGTGGGTTCTAATCCCAGGTAGGACTGGTCACCTTCTGATCTTGTGGTGAAACCTGCTGCTCTGTGTCAGTTTGTAATTATGTTTAGAATATCCAGTGAAACATTTAATCAAACGAGTTTCAAATGATGACAAATACAACTGATGAATTCACAAAGTGCACTCCCTCACACACACACACACACACACACACACTCACACACACTCACAGAGACAAAATGTCCTCAGGTGAATGTGACTCATAAAATTGTAACAATAATGTAATTGTACCTGAGAAAAAAGGCTGGGCCTGTCTACTCTGAGGAGGAGGATAACAACACGCACAATAGACCAAACTCTGAGAGCGATTGGGACCTATCAGGAACGAATACTCCAATCTGATTGGCTAAAGCATCACAACAGCAGAACAGAAAAAAACGTTTGTTTAAATCTTTCCTCCAAAAAAGCACAAAGCTTTCTCTCTGCACTGTGGAAAATAATGAAAACATGTCTCTCCTATCCCTCTGTGTCTCTGTTCCACTGTGTCTCTGTCCCTCTGTGTCCCTGTGTCTGTGTGTCTTTGTGTTTCTGTCTCTCTGTGTCTGTGTGTCTCTGTGCCTCTGTGTCTGTGTCTCTGGCCCTCTGTGTCTCTGTCCCTCTGTGTTTGTGTGTCTCTGTCCCTCTGTGTCTGTGTGTCGCTGTCCCTCTGTGTCTGTGTGTCTCTGTCCCTTTGGGTCTGTGTGTCTCTGTGTTTGTGTGTCTCTGTCCCTCTGTGTCTCTGTCCCTCCTGTGTGTCTGTCCCTCTGTGTCTGTGTGTCTCTGTCTCTCTGTGTCTGTGTGTCTGTGTTTCTCTGTCCCTCTGTGTGCCTCTGTGTCTGTGACTCTGTTCCTCTGTGTCTGTGTGTCTCTGTCCCTCTGTCCCTCTGTGTCTGTGTGTCTCATTACCTCAATGCCGCACTCCTCTCCTCCCAAACCCACCAAAAGCTCAATAACCCACTGTACAATCTTCTCAGTAAATGTTTAAACCATAGACTGTATAAAGAAGTGGACTAGGTGAGTGTGACATCACCCACAGCGTTCGGCTTCGGCCAAATGAAGCTCATCCAGGCTAGCGGAATTCCGACCGCGAGTATCATAGCAACCAAAGAGCCAATCTGGAGCCTGGCTGTGGAAGGGGGCAGGCGCTTAGCAACGCTGTCAATCAAACGCTAGCAATAGCGACCTCGGGGAAAGAAGACGCCTGATTTGTCTGTTGTCTGTTAAACTAGACTTGCTGCTGCTTCATATGTTCATTTTGTTGAAGTCACTCTCTTGTCTATCTGTGTGTTTGTGTGTCTGTGTGTGT
>KN477118.1:9885-33145 GCA_000787095.1 Periophthalmodon schlosseri | reverse complement strand
TACAGGCCTCTCTCATGTTTTTAAGTGAGAAAACTTGCACAAGTGGTGGCTGACTAAATACTTTTTTTCCCTACTGTATACAGTCTATGGTACTATCTCAGATAAAGTTTTTAAAATAGTATGAGTGCATGGTGCGAGGGTTTGAATTAGACATCGACCGATGTTTTTTTTTTTTTTTTAATGGTCCATCCAGATTGTTTGGAATCCAGAGGAACTGATGGCTGATAAGCTCTGCCAATATGCCTGGAGGATTTTTGTAATTTTCCCCAAGTTGTATCATTTTAATTTAGTAAAAACTCATCCACAATGCTGTTTTACTACAAACATAAGAGAACAGATAAGAGAACAGCGTATCACATTTTGTGCAGTGTCCTCTTTGCACTAAAGTGTTCAAATGAAGCTTTAGGCAGCTGGTTGGCCCAAACGAAATATTGGCCTCTGGTGGAGATTTAAGGCCGGTAGCTGCTGTGCTAAAAAGTGCTAATATCAGGCTGATATATCTGTCTATCTCTAGTTTGAATCCTGCTTCAGACGGATCATGGAGTTAATGTTTTGCCGGTGTCTGTGTGCTCTGCTTCCCCCTACCCCCAAAACATCCATGTGACCACTTAACCTTAACATTTCTAAACAAACTACCTTTAAGCCTCCCACCTGATGTAACCTTTGCTTCTCCACACTGATCATACAGAGTAAACATCTCTCCTCCAGAGTCCACTGATTATAAACAGACTGATCGCTCTGCAGAACACAGTGAGGGCCAGCCATATCAAAAGAACACATTACTATTCCAAGTACATACGGCTCTGCTCCTGCGAGACCAAAGTTATCTGAAGCCCAAATATGCCTCCGAACCGTGATTAACATTTTCTGTTCATTATTCTTCAAAGTTTCAGATATATGCTCGTAACATTTTGGCCTGAGGAGTTTGTGGGTTGGTGGTATACACATATAAGTAAGGCATTTTGGTCTGGGACTGACTTTGATATTTTGAAGTGAAGTAAATGTGCGCAGTTAGGAGAAGAGGGAAAAGCTAGCATGACAAGTTGTTTTTAGGGACGTGACCACATAAAACAGTCTGGGAGGTTTAGCTATGGATAAGAATCTGCTTATACTTACAAATAACAAGCACATTTTAACTGACTCTGCGCACAACAGCGTCCGGCAATCTCACTGTTAGCATCACTACTGCCTGTCCAATTTTCTGTGGGGTTTTTGCAGTCACGCTAAAAAGTATAAATATTTAAAGATAAGACAGTGGACAGAGAACTGCAGGTGGATGTGGTGGATAACATGTTAAAAACTACACAAATAAAATGAATACTTCACACTTCTGTGTTTAGAAATAGAGATGTTTGTGTCTCAATGCTAACGCTAATGCTAATTTTGAGGCATAATAAATATTAAAGCAACGCCACATACTTAAGTATTCTACATATAAAATAATTGCATAGTCTTTAATTAATTAGAATTTTAATAGGTTGTTTATTTTATGTTTTCCAATTTTAATAAAAGTGACTGTTTTGAGACACAGCATAGCTAGCACGCTGCTGTGCACAGAGCCTATTGTAATGGATTATAGAAATATATACACCAAATAAGTCCCCATCAGGATTTAACTAAGCAAAAACTATAGGTAAAAGCTTGACAGAGATGGGCAGAGTATAAAAAAGTACTCAAGTTATATATTACTCTATACTACTACTATTAAGTAGAAGTAACAATACTCAAAGGAATTATTCAAAAAGAGTAAAAACAAAATATTTGATGAATATACTACTCAAGCACTGAATAAATGTTTGGACCCAGCAACTGATTTATGATTTGAAATAAGTCTATCCTGACAAGCAAATGGGTAAAAAAATATATCATTATATCATTACAGCTAAAGACAAGGTGCAAGAAACTCAACTAATTTGCTATTGTCAACTTAAAAACTTTTGCCAGTTAAAGACTTTCTCTCATTTGGAAAAAGTAATAAAATATTCTAATTAAAGTAAATGTGACTGTTCAACAGAGTTCAGTGCCCAAAGAAAGAGTATGAGCCGGTTATTTATTCCATTAGAAAATTGGTCTCGGAAGTATGAAACTGCAGAAATCGTCTCACATTTTAGTGACTGCAGAGTCCAGAAAACTAGAATTATTTAATTTATCCTTAAGACAACAATATTCCATTTAAAGCTAATTAATATTACTGTAAGATATTAATTTATACAATAAAGGACAACGTGTATGACATCTGGACTACTCTTCCAACCTGCTAACTAATAATGTATAGTTAACTACACTTTAATTTACCATCGACAAATAGTTTATTAAAAAGATTCACGCTTAGCAACTACTTAATACCCTAACTCCAAACCCTAATGTATTAATTAAGCAGTCATTATAAAGAGTTACCCATAGGTCTTATAATAATCTGTTGAAATGATGAAAATACTAATGTTTCATGAATCCATATCCCTCTTAATAACGTCAAAGATTATGCATAAGAACCAATGCAAGCGTCTCTGCAATGCATTTCTTGATCACACACTGCCCCCTGCTGGACTAAAGCAGACCATCCTTCTGGCTCTAGTGCACAGATGATTTATGCATTATGCAAATCCAGGCAGTGGCACAAAGCAAAGAAAGTAACCGCCAAAGCACTTTAGAAGGTGTGATTCTGCATATCCCAAAAACAACAAAGAATAATAATACGATACAGCCATTCGCACCCCCAGTGTGAAAGTGACACCGATGCTCTGCTAATTCACAAAGAAGCCTGGATGCCCTCCCGTTCCCGTGTTCAGGCTTGCCGAGCTGGAAAATTATAAGTAAGTCCTTACTCACACGTTTTGATTTCTTTGTTGGATCTTGCGTGCAAACTGGAGCTATTGTGTGGAGTAGAATAAAAAGGTGTGAAAGGGCGGAATGGGGCATAAATGATTTTCTGCATTCACGGATTTGTAAAAAACATAACAAAATGGATTCATTATATGTAGTGCAGTATGTGTGTGGGAGGGGTATTTATTACATTGTGGTGACTAAAAATCAGGTCCACATGATGTAAATCCTTTATCATTAGAGCAACAAGATGGTGTAAAGTTAATGTATGTAAGATTTTGATTTTAAATTCCATAGACATGACCTAACCATGCCGATATGCTATTTGCTAAATGCCAAAATAATGAGAGAAGGATTTTTAGACCATTTCTTTATTACTAAGTCAGACGTTTACATACAGTAAGATTACTATGCATTTAAACAATTTGGGAAAACCCAGGTGATTATGTCATGTCTTTGGAAGCTTCATATAGGTTTATTGACAACATCTGAGCTAATTAGAGACACACCTGTGGATGTATCTGAGGGCTCACCTGAAACACACTGCTTCTTTGTACTGTCATGGAAAAGTCAAAAGAAACAAGTCAAGATATCAGGAAGAGAATTGTGGACATGCACAAGTCTGTGCTTTGGTCCGAAATGTGCATATCAACCCAAGAACAAAAGCAAAAGACCTTATGAAGATGCTGCTGAAGCTGTAAGAGTGTGTCGTCATCCACAGTGAAACAAGTACTGTACCGACATGGGCTGAAAGGCCACTCTACCAGGAAGAAGCCATCCAAAAGAAATATAAAAAAGCCAGATTACAGTTTGCAAATGCACACAGGGACAAAGACCTTAATTTTTGGAGACATTTCCTGTGGTCTGACAAAACTAAAATTGAACTGTGTGGCCATAATGAGCATCGTTATGCTTGGAGGAAAAAGGGGGAAGCTTGCAAACCTGAGAACACCATCCCAACGGTGAAATACAGGGTTATTATGCTGCAGGAGGGACTGGTGCACTTCACAAAGCAGACGGCATCATGAGGAAAGAACATTATGTGGAAATACTGAAGCAACAGCTCAAGACATCAGCCAGGAAGTTAAAGCTTGGGCACAAATGGGTCTTCCAAATGGACAATGACCTGAAGCATACTGACAACCTGGTTACAAAGTAGCTTATGTATAACAAATTCAATATTTTGGAGTGGCCATCACAAAGCTCTGATCTCAATTGTATTGAAAATGTATGTGCAGACCTGAAAAGGCAGGTGCGAGCAAGGCGGCCTACAAACTTGGCTCAGTTACACCAGTTCTTTCAGGAGGAATAGGCCAAAATTCCTGCCAACTACTGTGAGAAGCTTGTGGAAGGATATCCAAAACATTTCACCCACGTCATACAGTTTGAAGGCAATGGTACCAAATACTAATGAAATGTATGTAAACTTCTAACTTTGAAGAAAGTAATGAAAAATTGTCTAAAAAATCCTTCTCTCATTGTTCTGGCATTTAGCAAATAGAAATAATTTTGAAAATCCTAATTGACGTAAAACAGGAAAAGTTTAGTCTGATTTCATGTCAGACAGTGAGGAAAAAAGTGTATGTGTCTTTTTATATAGTGTATGTAAACTTCTGGTTTCAATTGTATGTTGTCCACATACTGAGAATGAGAAAATGCTGTATGTGCCCTCTATCTGCGGGTTAAGGCACTGGCAACCAAGGTTCAGCTGTGATTATAGTACCTTTTTTAAAACTGTAAGAACGGTAAGAGCGCAGGCTACATACAGTTCCTTAGAAGATCAGATATGGGTTAAAATAGGTAAGTTTAGGATTTAGAATAACATTAGGCAAGTCATAACTATAGTTAAGGTTAGGATCAGTCTCCAGGAAATGAATCAATCAAAATCTATTAATGTAACATCCCCAAAAAGTATGGAAGTGGAATGTTGTACCTGACAGTGAGGATGTGGATTGGAGCAGCCCATCATGGCACCTTTGTTCTCGAATATCTGAAAGAAGAGAAAAAAAAATATTGAGAATTATGATTACAAATATTGCATTTTATTTTAGTCAAGTGTTGCACAAAAACATATTGTTTTTGGAATAGTATGTCAAGTCTAAATCTTAAGCCATTACTGTAAGAAACTGATTGTGGCTTATTTGAGTTCTTTGTTCTCACAGTTATGAATGTCTTTTCATCTGCTAAAATTTGTAAAAATGATTCGACTTAATTCAAGGACCTTTGTTAGTGTTTTGCTAGCATTTTTTTAAATAAAATCAAAATTAATAATATTCATTTGCTGAAGAATTTTGCCAGTATGATCAGTAATGGGCCAAGAAGACAGATGCATAAAGGTGCACTGTGTAACTTTTCTGATGGAGCCTGGAATGTTCCACGGTATGGTGCTAAATGTATCTATCTCCATGGAACAAACAGGGAATGCCACCAGGCCAAGTTACAAGTCAGATCAGTGGAAGCAAGTAAGAATGCATTTTTTTCAAGGTATTGTTGTTAATAAGACACTTATAATTAAAGGCCCTGTATCCAATTTTTTTGAGCAAATGTATTTGAGCAAAATGTGTCTTGCTCTGTACAGATACATTGCATGAGCAGCTTTGAAAGACAAAATATGTCCGCTATGTGCTGTCTAATACCTAATGTCTAATCTAATTATGTATTTTACTCTATGGTAATCAGGGAGTGCACGTTAGCATCCTGCTTGTTGTTAGCTTTTCCGTCACAGTAAAGCTCTGGTCTCTGAGAGCTTATAAACTCATTACGGTGAATAATTAAGATGCTCTGAATACATAAGTGGGGAATAGCTTTGAACCACTGCAAACCATGGACTAGGTCTGTGTTACATGTTTTTAAGACATGAAAAATCAGGTGCAGGTACAGCGCCTTTAAATAAATGAGATGGATGAGTTTAAAACAATACAGTACTGTTCCAGGCAGGTGCTGTACTCCCGCCAGAAAAGTTACATTGTGCAACTTTAAAATATATTTCAGCAAAATATGACATTGTGTTGTTTTCTTTTTGAATTTTGTCAACAGTAAACACCCTGACAGTGGCCTTCAAAACTAATAAAATAAATGCAATAAATAAAAACAAAATGAGGTGAGAGGCGTACATCTGGTGCACAAATGTTTGAGCAGTCTGTGCAGTAATTGTTCCAATAATTACTTTTTGAGGTTAAGCTTGCGTAGCCTGACAACATTTACACCATCTTATACATGTGTGCCTTGTTATTAAGAGCTGGATCCAGTGTTCCTTAAAAGCAGCCTTTCTTCACAGCTTTTTATCACACCTCTTAGTAGCACAATTCTTTCAGAGAGTGGTGTTGGCACTTCTACTTTTAAAATCACTAAGTATTTCCAGGAAAGGTCACTTAATGAATGATAAAGTGCCTGTTCACAGTTAAGCATGGCACGGCACACAAAAGAATTCATTAAATGGGTCAAATTGGACAAGGTCTCTAAAGTGGGTATTGTTCGAATGTGGCTACAAGTGGAGCTGTCTTTGGTGCTGAAGACGTTTTTATTTTCTCTGGGCAAATTAGAGATAGCATGAGATGGATTATATTTTTGTATCTGAATAGTTTTGTACATCAGTTACTATTTCTATTTCTATATCTATTTCAATTAAAGGGCCTGTACCAGATTTTATTTGTCTTGTCTCAGTACAGATATATTGTAAAAGCAGCTCCTGAGGTCAAAGTAAGTCCGCTTTTATTGTCCGAGAATCAGGAAGTGTGTGGTTGGCATGCTAGTTGCTGTTGTTAGCATTACTGTGACGGCAAACTGCTCTGGCCTCTGAAAGTTGTGAAAAGTGCTTTTAACTCATTGCGGTGAATAATTAGGTCGTTCTGAACGCGTAACGTAAGTGGGGAATAACTTTGACCACTGCAAACCGTTTAAAATGAAATAGTTTCTCTGTTTCAACGCCTTTAACTGAAATTAATACGTTTTACTCACTGTGGCTGTTCTCTAAAGCCAAAATAGGCCCAACAAATCAAAAAAATACTGGAACTTTATTGTCTGTCTTATGATTTCAATTTTTTAGCTTTGTCAACTTGCTGTCTTATCAATGCTCTGTTCATAGTAGGGTCTGAAAATTGTATTGTTGCAAAAAAATCTGTTGAGTATAGTAATTGTAACAAACGAGGTTACCTGGACCCAAGGGTAGGTGGCTCCCAGTTCTTGTACTAGCTCCGCCCACTTGTCGATCACCTTGACAACCTCTTCCTTTTTCATGAGCGGGAGAGTGACGTCGGACCAAGGATGGAAACACATTACCTTGCTGAGAGAGGGATGAAAAAGATGGATATGTTAGTCACACTTAACGTCACACTTAGCAACAGGATGGAATGGAATATAACATCACCATGGAGACAAGCAGGTGGTGGACCCCAGTTCCTACGATATTGTGTCATAAAGGAGCTGTAACTAGCCTGCGGTCTTACTATTTAAAAATCTTACATACGGTTCCTTTAAGTGTTACTGATATAAGGCCTTAGTTTGCCACAAATGTAAGATTCCACTTTCCTAAACTAGTTTTTTTTATATAAACAAACTACAATATATTACAAGACTCCACTGGTTAAAATATAAAGATATAGTCCTGTCTGTGTATTAAGTAAATATTGCATTCAATTGTTCACTTGGTGATTCAGGCTATAGGTTATTTCCTGCAGGCACCTGTATACTTTGTTATTTACGTTGTATAAATGACTAGTTCAAACATCTAGTTCATGCAGTAGCACACTTAATCCTCCATAATCTGATGATATGAACATTTCGCCTTTGGATGTGATTACTGAATTTTCAGGTGTGACAAATGAAGAGACAGTCATATAGATTTTGTGTTTTGTATTCTGGGGTAAGTTGTACTGTGCAAGAATAAGGGCACATCACATTTATATCGACAGGTGTGTCCAGGCTGCTTTTGAATTATCCATGATTGAACATGACTTTGCTGTTTATGTTCAAAGCAAAACTGAACTATTGTGTCTTTTATAGACAACCCAATACACATAATGTAGTATAGCCAATTAACTCTACATTACTGATATCATCTTTCCTCAACGTAGGGCAGCTTGGTGGCAGGGTGGTTAGCACTTCAACCTCACAGCAAGAAGGTTCTATGTTTATTTCCCAGGCTGGGTGGGCCTTTGTTTCTGGAGTTCGCATGTTCTCCCTGTGTTTCCGATGAAATTATATTCAAATCTCTGTGGGACTATCCTGGTTAAATAAAGGATAAAGAATTATATCATATCACCAAATTATGTAGGAATAAGCAGCTTTTTTGTTAGTATACTAATTTTGATACTAAGGAAAAGGCTCTATACTCTACTATCTACTCTGCTATACCAATTTCAGCGCCACAATGACGTTTTTAATATAATCATGGAGTTTGTGTTTCATATATATATATGTTTTGTTTTGCTTTTTCAAAATTGATACCAACTAGTTTTGGTATCGGTACTTATAACCCTATAATTCCAGAAAAAAAGCTAACATTGCTCAAACATTGCCATATGGGGAATTCCTTCTGTAAGCCTGCAAGCAGATACCATGAATTCTCAGGAGATACACCTACATCATGTAGACTGCCATTATTGAAGCTTGCTTCACAGCTCATATTATTACTTTTACATTTATTTGTGTTGCTAATTGAAATTTGTGCCTGTAGATTATTATACTTTTAAATGCACTTACATTGCTTATTAAAGAGAGAGTATTATGCAAAATAGATTTTTTTGGAGCCTTCTACCATGTTATAGCATTGTTCCTTCATTAAAAACATGCCTGAAGAGGTGTTAGATGTCATCCATGTATTATTGAGTAATCTAGTGATCTCTACCGGGCCCTATTCAAACCCTTCTGTATGATTCTGTGCAATGCTCAGCCCACAAGCCTATGTCAGCCAGCCATGCTACCGCACAACAGTTTTCCATAAATATACAAAAGCATGATACAAAAATACACTACAACTTCACAAATCTGATGTGATGTGCAGTAGTTTCATTAGTGAAATGCACGCCGATTGTGCTGTGATAGCGGGAATGTGGGAAGGAAGGGGGACTCAGAGGGTCAAAAAGAAAACTGAAATTAATTACATATTTTAATACATTGTTTTCAGCGAATATAGCATTTCCAAAACAATAAAAGGTAACATGGTTATGTGTTAACAACTAATACCTCACAGAAGTGTAATACCCCCTCTTTAAAATCTGCACCAAGCTGGTGTCACTCAATAGATTAACCCTATTCCTCCCAAGCTATTCTCTACAACATATAATACACCACCTCTCCATTTGAAATCTACAAGTGTATCCAGCCATTGTTCTTGATAGCAGACAGCAAAAGGCCAAGCAACAGCGGCAACGGCTCGTCATTTCAAATTTCTCAGCTCAAATCTCCGGAGAGTCTGCCCAAAAATCCCACTTCCCTTTTGTTTGTCCTCTAATTGGCTGCGTGAATGTCACTGCAGGCAAGAGACAGCATGCACTCCTCGCCAAAATGTCCCCCCAGACCGTGTAGGCTAACAATGTACTGTAAACAAACACAAATATCTCATGAATTAAAGGGCCTGTACTTGATTTTTTTTCCGTACATTTGAGCAAAATTTGTCTTGCCCCAGTACAAATTAGGTTTGTCAAAAGTATTGAATATCGGATACTAATCGATACTAAAACTAGTATCGAAACTAGACACTAATTTGAGCAGGTATCAGTACTAAAAAGTCACATCGAAGGACATAAAACTAGTATCGAAACTAGACACTAATTTGAGCAGGTATCAGTACTAAAAAGTCACATTCGAAGGACAGAAATGAACCTTTCCTGAACAGATTTAGAATGATCTTGAGCTGTATCAGACCAATTAATGTTGAAAATGACATTCTATTGTCTAAATAAGTGTTTTTTTATTATCATTGTGGTATCGGTATTGTGTATCGCGCCTATTCCTTGATATTGGAATCGAGTTTGAAATTTTAGTATCGTG
The DNA here is from genome assembly GCA_000787095.1 of Periophthalmodon schlosseri. Lineage (NCBI taxonomy): Eukaryota > Metazoa > Chordata > Actinopteri > Gobiiformes > Gobiidae > Periophthalmodon > Periophthalmodon schlosseri. The sequence goes on along the minus strand of KN477118.1, from coordinate 23,332 downwards.
ACAACACTAGTATAGAAATATATTGTATAAGCAGCTCTTGAGGTCAAAATATGCCTGCTGTGTACTGTCTACATCTAATTATAAAGCGTTATATTGTCTGAGAATCAAGAAGTGCGTGGTTAGCGTGCTAGTTGTTTTTAGCAAAACTCAATAGGCGTCGCTCTGGTTCTGAAAACCACTTATAAACTCATCATGATGAATAATCAGGATGTTCGGAATGCATAAGGTAAGTGACAGAAAATGCTACAAACCATTTAAAAAGTTCTAGTTCTGTTTTTCACGTTTTAAGACTGTGAAAATCAGGTACAGCACCTTTAAGAAAACAAAATCATTGGTTTTTGAGTCATACTGCTATAACGTTGGTGGATGCATTAATTGACAGGGCTATATCTTTGCTTACACTGGGGATTTCAATAGCACAATGTTTGGGTTTGATCTATTATTCATTGATTGTGTAACAGCGCTGTCAGGCAGAGTCGTGCTCGTATTCCCGCAATGCCACAATGTTGGAGAGTGTCTTTAAAGTTTAAGTACGAGCCACAAGCACATTTATATATGAATCGAGGAGGGGAGGAGGGAGAACATGGAGAACAGGTGAGGATCCAGATTGATTTGTTTAACTTGCAGGTACGTTTTTGTTTTTTTTGTTTTTTGTACTTGGAATATTTATTGTAGCAATTGTTTCATACACTGGGTGTCCTAAAACATTAACGTGATTGTGAATAAAGTTTATCCCTGAGAATTTTAGTAAGTAGTTTTTATGTTTTATGTTACATTTATTGTTCCAGTGTTTAAATGCATTTAGGAAGGCACTGTTACGGCCCTAGGCCTTAAGTTCTTTTCTTTGTTCATATGTGTCTATTATGTTTCGTGTGTGTCCCTGAATCTGTCCCCTTTCCCCCATGAAATCCTGGCTGCGTGAGCCCTTGCTGATGATTGGAGGATGGTTTCCCAGCCTGGCCAATCCTGGGGCCCACCTGCAGCCGCCTCCCCCCATTTAAGAAGATTCAGGACACCTGTCGGGCCAGTATGCCATTTTCGTGTGTCTCTTTTGTCATGTCACTACATTGGTAGTGACTGTGTTTGAGACACTTGTTATGTTATTGTAAAATTTGTGTCTTAGTTAAACTTTACCTTTGTTACTCTTTTGTTTAAAACCTTGCAAGGAACCTTCTGTTTAAATATTTTAGAACGCTTTGGTTTTGTTTAACAGTTTACATCCCTGTTCATTAAATTACTTCTTTACTTTACCATTTTCCATCTTGGTTTTTGTTACTTCCCTGACCCTAGATGAGCTGGGTCGTAACAGGCACAGAAATGATGTAGCATCATTGATGGAGCAACATCTCCATCTGCTGGTCAAGATGTATAATAAAGTGTTGTAGTTTATTCAATTAAAATGTTATAGTATTAGACTGTAACATATATTTAAATACATTTACAAGCATATTTTCAAAACCAAAATGAATTCTTACCAGACACCCCGAGCAGATCTAGACTGGAACAGAGGATGCTGATCAGTGCCTAAAATAGATAAGAAATTATGTATATTTTGCAGCAATTTTACTATTTGTACACAGTAAAAGTCTGCCTCACCAGGACTTGGAGCATCAGGCTGAAGAGCTGGAAAGTCATTAGGAAAAACAAAAGTGCTGTCATAGTCTGGATTCACCTGGACACACAAAAGGACAAAGGAAACCAATTTAAATAGCCTGCAAGTGCGCTATTCATGTGTCCAAATGTATTATAAATATGTTGTCGACAAAGGTGGAAAGTAACTAATTACAAATACTCATGTTACTGTAATTAAGTCGATTTTTGGGGTAATTGTATTTTTTGAGTAGATTTTTAAGCACACACTTGTTTTTGGATAAATTCTATACATGTACTTATAACATTTAAAATCAATGTTACTGAATAGAGCACGAGTCTCTATTCACTGTTGTTTCACTGCTGTATCAGCTCCTCTCTCTGTAGCCACACGCACAGAGGTCAAAGCTCAGACAATATGGATCTGGATTATGATTTAATACAACCTAACTCAGTTTTAAATAGTTTAATTAATGTATTATTTTTTTGTAATAAAATATTGGTCTAAAATGCTACTAAAATTGTATTAAAGTAACTAGTACTATAGCAGTATTTTTGCAAACTTTTCACTTGAGTATGAACTTGCTCTTTCCAGTTACCTCTCCGTTAGCCCGTGTGTTGCCTGGGCACAGGGGGTTGTGAGGGTCGTATCTGGGGATGTGCTCCTCGGGGGGCTTCTCCACCTGACCAGCCCAGGGCCTCTTCATGCGGTGGGCTGACACCAGCACCCAGCTGTCCCTCAGGGGGTTGTACCGCAGGTGCTGGTGCTCTGCATGGAGATTCATAATGGAGTGGGACTTACAAATGCATTACATGTATAGACAGAAAGTAACAGTCAGACACAAGAGAATATAGCTCTGTAGCTTAAAGTGCATATGACAAGTTTTCATGTTTTTGTGAACAGTTTTTGTTTTGGTGGGACAGTAACTGTGGTAAGTATTTATCATAGTTTTGGGAAAAAAGTTGAAAAGAACAGTATAAAAAATACAGGAAGTAGCACTGGGTTCTAAAACAAAACACCTCTACCTACGTCATCAACAAGGAAAATTACATCTAAAATGCAGGGATAATTTTTGTGCAAGGAAGGCATTTTTCTGAAAGTCTAAACCTTCATTTACCAAAATAAAGATGTTGTCATTTATTTGTATTAGTCTAATTGTAATTATTGTGTAACTTGGATGAGCTTGTTTACAGTATGGTTGCTAGGTAACAGTTATGGAATTACCTCTACATATGTCATATCTGCTGCCCGTGTCCAGCCAGGAAGTAAAATTATAAAATTATTAAAATGATCAAACTAGGGAAAACTAGGCAAGAATTTGTGTTAAATTTTAATGCAATTATGCTAATTATGTTTTGAGTAGTCTAACCTGTCATGCACTTTTCATTTTTTAAAACTAATGTATAATAAATAAATAATGTAAAATAATAACAAAAGAGCAGCTAAGCAGCCATGCTATATTGCAACAAATCTAATCAATTAACCAATTAGGATCTGTGCTGCTAAAGTGGACATCTGGGTGATTCTTGAATTGAATAGACAAAGCTACTATGATTAACAATAACAACAATAATATAAACAAAATACAAATCTAATTCTTACTCTGTACTTCCGTTTATATTTGGTGGATCGCATCAACCGTAACAAAACTACTTTATTGCTCACACTCACACAAGTCCATTCAAAATTAAATTAATCTAAACTTTTCACATAATTTTTACAACAACAATCCTTACCTTTAGGATCAAACTCCTCTAGATTGCTCATGGTGTTTCGTTCATAAAAATATGTAGGATTTATAACAAACTACTACTGTATTCCAAATAAATTGTATTTTAATCCTATTTTAACTTGATCAAACGACACTTCTCATGGCATTTCTGCGCTTGCTTCCTGTTTTGGACAGAAAACCATGGGTGTCTGTTTGGATAAATCCGCATTTCTAAACATAATTGGAAAAACTTGTAAATCGCAATTATTATCTTAAAATATCAGAATTTCAACGTTACCATGCCTTATATTAAAAATAAGTGTTTTTTTAAAAAGGTTTTTTTATGTATTTCATTTAAAATTCCTTAAAACAAATGTCTAAAAACTTAAATTTGTTACATATTCTGGCAACCCAGCTTAATCCCCGCCTATTTGTGGATTTCCTAGTTTGTGATTGGCTGGTTCACGTTATCCCGCCCCCACGTGACCAGATAGCCTCTGTCAGTGGCGCTTTCGGCTCGTGGCGTGTTTGTAGAGCTGCAGACTGCCCGTGTCCACATGTAGCTGCCTCTTTTCTTTCACGTCACCATCTGTTCGTCTAGTTTGTAACATGTCCGTGCTCAGACTGCTCCTAAAGCTGCTGGTTTTGCTCTCGGTGCTCGCAGTATCCGTGCTTCTCATACAGTACTGGCTGGCCACCAAGGAGCACGTTTTTAACAAGGAGGACATTGCCAAATTAGCCAAACAGTACGCAGGTGAGCATGTCAGGGGAGGGTGGGAATTACTTTGCAACTGATAACGACGTTTTGAATAAATCTGTTGTTAATGTTTTGCTGCACTTAATTTACGTGGCCACGCGTGTGTTTTAGGCCAGGATCATGAGCAGGCCTTCTCCAAAGTGGTGGTGGAGCTGAGGAAAAGGTACACTAACTATTCATTCATTCAGAAGTGTAAAGTAAGGCTGTGTGTTTTTAAGTTGCAGTCTTTTTAGACTTGTCAACGGTCACTCAAAAGTAAGTGGCAAGGTATTATGTGGGTTCTAATAAGTAAAATGTGCCAAAGGTCATCTCCACAAGGATCTGGTTGTACTAACTGTCTTTTACTGGCGTTAGATGAGGGTTGCCCAAACTCTTTTCACCGAGGGCCATATCTTGAAAAATATTCTACACGGAGGGCCACAGACTAGTGGTCAATACAGTGGATAATTCAGATGGGTGCATTCAGCACAGTTTTGACATCATACTTTTAATTGAAACATTAATTTTAGGTCTGTATGACAATGCAGTGTGATGTTATTTAGGTTATAGTGGTAGGATCGCTCAAATTTGCCGTAAAAAGTACTGATTATGATCAATTGGGCCAGTTCAACTGAAGGCCTGAGGGCCAATAAAAATTGGTCTGGGGGCCGCATTTGGCCCCCGGGCCATAGTTTGGACACCCCTGCGTTAGATGCTGGAGGTGGGTACTGGGCAATATATCAAATTATTATATTGTCAATGCTGTTTTGGAGACATGCAAAATGAATATCAATTTATAAGTATGAGGTTTATAAAGACATATATAAATGCCACAAAAGAACCCTTAAAGGTACAGTATGTAATTTTCTGGAGGCAGTAGTCATCTCCTGCAATGGAAGAATTCCCCAGCTTCACATGTGAAAGGACAGTGAATTTAAATCAAAGCAGATATATAACACATAATTGTTTGCTAGTGTGCAGCACAGTCACTTGGGTTAAGCACTGTCAAAGTAACCACACTTTCAAAACCTGTTCAGTTTTCCCCATTGTATTGGGCAGTAGGTTATTCAGTTTCTTGTTTGTACAGTTCTTTGTCGCATTGACTTTCTGTCCTGTTTACACTTGTCACACTCCATTTTCAAAGTTGCTTGAAAAGTAGTTTGAGAATGAAATCATTGTAACCAGACCAGTAAAACCCAAGTTCTGTTTGTGAGGGTGTTTGTTGTATTGATTTTTCCCACATAAATCTTGACCTAGTTGTTTTGAAGGGTTACAATGAACTACTTCACACAAGAAAGTTGACCTTTTTCTCTAATACCTAGTGAACTGAACTGGGGATGTGTGAATTGATTCTAAGTATCGGTACTATCCATACCAGCTGTTCTAATGGTATCCATACTGCTCTATAAGAATTAATTCTCGAAAATGACACATGGGCATTTGTCAGGAAGCATCATAATAATAATCATAATAATGTACAAACAAACAAACTGCATAACCTCTTTTATATTACCCCCAGCGTTCATAACATTGACATCTCAGGAGTCAGGACCCCAATGTTTTGAAGAACTTTGTTGTTCGTTGTGAATAATCAGCACTGTTCTAGCCTTAAAAAAAAAAATAAAGTTTTATATTCAGTTAAAAAATATTAATAAAATCAAGGGAATGGTTAACATTACTACAGTTGTATGTATCCTGTGAAGTAAATAAATATCAGTTTTAATGAGAGCATGTGTATTGTGCAGATACCCAGGCCACATCCTCCCTGATGAGGACTTACAGTGGGTGTTTGTGAACGCGGGCGGCTGGATGGGCTCCATGTGTCTGCTGCACGCCTCCCTCACAGAGTACCTGCTGCTGTTCGGCACCGCGGTGGACACAGGGGGACACTCGGGTATGGGACCACGATGGAAAAGTAGATTGGTGGTATTTTTTTCATTTTGCACATAAATACTAAAGTTTTGTTTGGTTTTTTTTGTTGGATTTTCTAGGGCGTTACTGGGCGGAGATCTCTGACACAGTCATCTCTGGAACATTCAGACAGTGGAAGGAGGGAACCACCAAGAGTGAAGTCTACTACCCTGGTAAGTGGTTGTGTCATGCTGCATACTGTTTAATTCAACTGTTCAATAGAGGTTACTGAAAGGACCGCTGCAGCTTCATAACAAATATAAAAGTTTACAACTCTGGTAAATACTCTGGTACTAGTTTGTACCTGACATCTAAAACAAGAAAATCAAGTCAGCAGTAGTAGAAAAACAGTTAACAGTTAGCTAAATAACATTGACACTGCAGGCTACGCTCACATTCATCATTTATGCAGGTTTTGTGATCAGACGCAGTTGAACTGAACCTTTCTCTCCTTCAACAAGATGTTTTTGAGTCATTAATTGTTGTCAGGTGAAAACAATAGCTCTACAGGCAAAAATTAGGCAGACACACATTTTGTTAGTTTGCTGCCCATAGTTCTGCCACTCAGTGCCACTCTGTCGGAATGTTGAGGAGGATTTTTCAAATAAAATGGTATCACTGCATAAGCTCTATAGGTTGCGTTCATTCTAGAATCTCTATATCTTAAAACTGAGCTGGGTGGCAGGTTCCAGTTCTATTCAGATTGCAGATTCAGATTATCAGACTGCAGATGTTTTGACCTGATTTTTGGGTAATATCTCTAATTATTGGGCCTATCCTCATGAAACTGGTACAAAGTTCAATGTCAGAAATGATTTATTCATTTCAGCCATTGTACTGTGTCTCATTTTATTTAAAATTAATCCAGCTGTGGATGTGGCAAACTTGTGGAGAATCAATTTTAAAAAGTGTATTTTTTATTTTTTTTTTATAACTATATCCCGAGGATCTCATCACCCCAGAGAGTTTGACAGATTTGAGATCATAAACATACATTTGATTCAGGTTTAGTTTTTGTAATTCAATGTTCAGAACCACTTGGTAGAAATGCCCTTTTGAACATGTATAATGTGCACTTGTGTACCCAGGTGACTTCATAGTGCACGCTGTGGGGGAGGCCACCTCGGTGCAGTGGAGCGCGGGCACATGGATGGTGGAGTACGGACGCGGTTTCATTCCCTCCACACTGGGCTTCGCTCTTGCAGACACTCTGTTCAGCACCCAGGACTTTGTCACCATGTTCTACACTGTACGGGTCTATGTCAAAGCTCTCATGCTTGAGACGGCCACCATGCTCACAGAGGCCGGGGTATTCTGAGGTACGAAGAAACTGACGCATCAGGAAGGACTTTCTCCTATTAGAAAAGTTAGTCTGTACACAATGATTTACATACAACTGTAGACAATCAAAAGTAAGTGCAATAGATTCAGTCAGTTCAAAATGTTTCCTGATCCTAAAGGTGTACTATGCAACTTTTTTGGTGGGGAGGTCCACCACCTGCTTGTCTCCACGGAGATGTTATTGCTTTGACTGAAATGTTTCACAGTGACAGTATTGCATTAAACTAGCATTCATTCAAGTGTTTTTATTGCTCACAAATGCTTTGTAAAAACATGCATCCTTACTGTGAATGGGCTCACTTCTCCACAGATCTGACCTGTAAGTTGGCCAGGAGTTGGTAGATGAGTTTAATGGCATACTGTGGAACATTCCAGGAAAAGTAATAACATCTCCATGGAGCCGAGCAGGTGGCAGACCCTCCTCCAGAAAAGTTATAGTGCTTCCTTGTTTTTATTGACATGCATTTCCATAAAGCTGTCAAACTGCCTGATTTAAGAGGTATAAAATATAGAATGCACTTAAATTAAAAATTAATTTGTGATTAAAAATTCAAATTATTTTTATAGCTTGTTACCACAAGTCAGTTTGATAGAGGATTTTAAGTGTTCGTAGTTTTTTTTTTCCTCCCCCAATTTTGTTTTTTGTAAGAACATTTATTTTTCATTGTACCAACTTCAGCTCCCACTGCAACTAGACTTCATTTGCCTTGCCTCATCACATGTAATTTGTCTTGAACCAAAAACTGCACGAATAATACAACTACAACTATTTATTATGAAAAAATTGACTGGGAAGTTAGAAAGTACTTCAGTATTCAGTGTTTAATGTTTATACTTTGCACTAACCCCAAAGAGGGCGCTACCACCAGCCTAGTCATGAAAACACTACATAGTTTTTAAATGTCTTAATTTTCTACATTACTACTGAACCTGCCTCATCTGCTCTGTGATTTTATCTTGATTTTGTAACGGTGAAACATATCAGGTACTTGTAGATTATGAAATGGGTGATAATGCTAAAGACAAATGTTTGTACCAAAATACAGCTTCTCTGGGTGTGTTCAGTTCAGTTAAACAAGAACTGTGTTTTAATGTTCGTCATCAGATGTAATAAATGAATAAATGTTTTGAAATAACAATAAGACAATGACATTATTATTATTTTTGCTGTCTGTGCACATCTTATGGGCAGAAAGTAGATCTGAGCGATTTGGGATTTTTCTGATGAGCATTGCGATTTATGTTTTAATAATTGGATACTGTTCAAAGTTCACATTTTAAACGCACTTAAAGAATTGACTAAAAGACTGAAATATAAACTGACAAACTAACTTTTATTATTATTTATTTTTTTATTATTTTATATTATTATTTTAATTTATTTTTGCAATGATTTTTATCTTTATTATTTCAAAATTAAATGTAAGAAATGTATCTTCTATCATTGGGGAAACTCGCTTAAAATCAGTTCATAATCCCGTGTCGTTCTTTATGAAGTTTATAAAGCTTTACCCCCGCCTAGTGGACTTGGATGGTATTACATGTGAATTCAGAGGCTGTGTGCGACAGGTAGCTGCGACAGGTAACTTTTCCAGAAACATTGTGGGGAAAAACACTTAAAAACCGGACTGCCTCGCGAACAAACGTCACGATGATGGGCTTAAATTATCAGTCGATGAAAGTAGCGCATGAGGCCAGGGAAGCGGTGAGTATCTAGCTAGTTGGCCATGTTTTTATTGTGTGGTTCTCTTCTGTTGTTATGAAACGTTGAGCTAGCAATATGTTACCTAAAATAAGTTATGTTCAGAACAACTTTACTAATAATTTGAATGCTCTCCTTGTTGGTATGAGTCTTGGCTTGAATAAATGTAACTTAAACTCGTTATTTCGGGCACTTCTTCACAGTTAGCATCTCACTAGCTTATCCAGCGTGCACAGCGTCCCTGGTTGCCTAGATACCGCTAAACCATGTGCGGCATGGACCAAGAATGTGAAGATTTTTTCACTTTGACATCCTGGGTTATTGTTATATGTATTGGCAATTAAGAATGTAACTTTCTTTTACTTATTTACAACCAAACTCCAATTTTGTTTTAGTTGTAATTGCTTAAACTGTAGTTCTATAAAGCATTTATGCACCGACCCTTTGCTTGGCTGTTCAGTCCCTTCTGCCATTGTATCCTTGGGCAAGACACTCAACCCACTTGAATCTGTATGTGTAGAAAGTAGGCTACTATAATTAAGAATGTCACCAATTAACAATTATTTTGACTTTTGTGTGTGTGTTAAAGGAAGAGCAGAGGACAGACATGAGGAGGAAGAGTCTTCTAGTCCTCATATACCATCACCTCATGGGACAGGGGTAAGCTGTAGGTATAAGGTTTACGTCACACTCGATCGTGAGGTTCCTAGTGACGTTCTAAATAGACAGTAACACTTAATACAAGGCTGGAATTGCGCTACAGTATGTATCCTACGCTCTTACTGGTTTGAAAATGTAAAGCCTGGGTTACCAGTGCCTAAATCTGCAGAGGACACACAAGTTTTTCTCATTCTCAGTATCTGGACAGGCCATGCCTCATGTGAGAGCTCAGAACCTGCACAATTCACTCACTGAGCTGCAGAGGCTGCGCTAGCACTGATTCATGATTAGCTGCAGGGGCTGGGGTTTAGGTAATGAGGATTCAAATTCAGATCCTTTTAGGTTAAAACCAACTGGATTTCAGCATTGTAACTGGCAACTGAAATGTGTGGTGGTGGTGGTCAGCGGGGCCGATGGTGCAGATTGGTAGCCTCACTTCTGTCAGTCTGTCCCAGGGCAGCTGTGTAGCTTAGCACTACTGAATTTGGAGTGAATGAATAATGACTACAGTGTAGCGCTTTGAGAGCATTTAACAAGCCTTTAAAGGGCATTAAATGTGCAAGCCATTATGCTTACCTGTTATCTGGGGACACTGATAGGTCATGTTTATTAGATTAGATTTGTATGGCTCATTTAGTCGAGAACAACGGAAAAAAAGGAAGATTAACAGACAACTAAACATGAGCCTGGTTCCATTTGCATGAATGAATCCCCAGGTACATGGAGGCCGCTCTGGCTCTGGACCAGGAGACACACTTGGGCCTGAGGAGGTTTGAGGTGTGTGACAACATCGACCTGGAGATGGTGTTGATGGAGTACGAGAGCTACCACTACGTTAAGTACCAGAAGTATCCTAAACTCATCAAGAAGGTCACAGAAACAGGTAACGTTAGTAGCTAAACAAGTGAAGTTAGGAAGTTTGAGGAAGCCCCACACTGTGATAAATATTGTGATATTTATCACAATGTGGGGCTTAAAAAATCACAAACACACTGAATGAGAGTGTGTTTGTGAGAGAAGAGCAAATGTGTGATTTATTTGGTCAGTTGGCTTGTGTACATCCCAAGTGTTTAAAGTGTAATTAAACACCTAAACTCCTCCCAAAACCACATTTCATATAGACCTCCTAAACTGGACAGTGCCTGTGGACTAAAGAAGTAAGCAGAAACACCTGTCTTTAATCCCTGCGTGGTGTCACATAGTACTTGCAATTGCAGTGGCCACTGGAGGCAGCACACACTCAGTTTTGACTGTATTTGACCAGAATGCTTCAAATATACATAGTTTGTCCTAAGATTGCCAAAAAGGACTTGGAACAGTAGGCAATACTATTAAAACACGTATACATAGTTTAGTAGCAAAAAAACTGAACATACAATAATAATATAATAACATATATATATATATTTAAATAAGCAACTTTTTTTTTTTTTTAATTAAGTACATCTATTTGCATTTTGTCAAAAGGTGAAAACAGATGTGGAAAGCCTGCTGGTGTTAAAAGGTATGTATGTATATAAGGTATGTTCTATATTGCTAGAATGTGTGTGTGTGTGTGCGTGTGTGTGTGTGTGTGTGTGCGTGTGTGTGTGTGTGTGTGTGTGTGTGTGTGTGCGTGTGTGTGCGCGCGCATATATAGAGCCTTGATGGAGGGTGGAAAGGGTTAAGTGGCGCGGGTAAGAGTGCAGGTGCTTATGTGTTTGGCTGTATGTTGTTTTTAGTATAGTATTTGAACAATGTCAACCTAATATCTGTTTTAATTCATTTGTGGTCAAGTTATCTATATACATTGAATCCGTATTTTCAGTATTTCCTCTAACCTGCTCTGGGACTACAGGTGTAAATGAGCATTCATGTTATAACCTGGCACCAGCATCTCTCCTATGACTTGTCTTGGTTAATGTATTGTTGTGCACTGTCCCTGTACAAATACAAAGCATACCATACCATGCAATTATACTATTGAGAACTTACTAAAATATCCCTATATTTCACATGTATAACTTCATTGACTAATATATTTTTGTTTCACTCTTTTTCTATAGGAATACCTGCTCAGCATCAAAGCCTCTGCCTAAGATCACGTCTTCTCAACATCCAAGTTTAGGGAAGAAAACTGCAGCCAGTGCACAGCCAAATGTAAGACAGATATGAATACATTTTGCCTTTTGTTTTATATACTTGGCATTTAAAACTGCTTTAAATGTATGCTTTAGGAAAATGGTGTCGATTCTTCTGAGTTTGGTCTCACTGTGTCGTCAGTTGGCCACTGTCCCAGTGGTGAGGCAACAACAAATAAAAAGGTAGGGATGTGGAAATCTATTTAGCAATGAGGGAAACGGCTTTATCGGGTGAATATGAATGAATAACGGTTTAAAATAAATACATTTAAAAATATAGATGAAGTGAAATATGGCATGCCGTGTGAGGTTAACGATTTCCCTTAAGGCGAGACACTGCAGGTGAATAAAGACATCAGGTTGAAACTTCTGCTGTAGTTTACCTCTATAAATGTAAGAAAAAATGTATTATAAGTTTTGTGTGTGTTTGTGTAATGTTTATGTTGAGAAAATGGCCTTTGAAGTTATATTGTCCCATGTACGGTAACTCTATAGTTGCAGGTTGATTAAATTATATATTCAAGCATTTTTTGGTCCAGATTGGACAGTTTTCTTGTTTCCACAAGAAAGCTTGTGTGTTAAGAGTTGGTCTCTTAGCACATTGAACAAAAGTTTTGCCTGTAGTGTCTAGTGCATATGACAGATTTTCATGTTTTTCTAATCAGGAAAGATGATCCATCTCTGAACAGAAATGGGAGTCTACTCTTGGTTTACAGACTTCAACTCCTTTTAGATCACGCTCTCTGTAGAGCACGACCGCCCCCTCATGTGTGTATGTGCATATGAGAGGAAAAGTCGAGCGCAGTGGCTCACAGGCTGGAGCAGGGCTCTTTGATCCAGGTTTTTGGAGCGTTAATGCACAACAAAATAATTAATCGCGTTTAATTCAGTAGGACTGGATACCCTTCTGTTAACCAGTCTACGTGGTGTAACTGCAGATGTAGCTCCATCACAGGGCCTCAGCCTGATGTTACCTGGGACATGAGAGGCCCTGTGTATCCTAGCTCTCACTGATAACAGCTCTGGGGGAAGGTAGGGAAGGGCAAGCAGGGTGGAGTTTGGGTGAGGGACCAGGTGAGGGCCGAGGAGGCAGAGCAGGGGAGAGTTTGGATGAAAGACGAGGGGGGATAGCTGGGAGGGCCTTTGGTGGTGAAACAGGCACAGTTTTGTACAGGGAAGAGTTCAGCATAGTTGACGCCAGAATTCTTGATTGTGCTTTATTAGGTGTGAGGAGAGCCATCTTAATTCCTGATCTGATGAGGCTTTCTAGATGGTTGCGAAGAGCCATGGGTGAAGGTGAGGAGGAGAAGTAGAGTGAAGAGTCCCTAGAGGGAGTAAATGTAGCAAAGGGGACCTGGGTCTGTGGGCAGGGGAGGTGATGGGGGTGCTCCTGGGTCTGAAACCTCTGCTGTGGCTGTCACAGACAGATTCAAGGCCTGTGACAAGAGTCCTGTGGGAGGTGACACTGGTATGAATCCTTTGCTGGGGAAGGTGGAAGTGGTGGTGCTGCTGAATCCCTCGCTGGGGGAGATGATTGTGCTGCTGGTGGTGACTCCTTCGCTGGAGGAGGTGGTTCTGCTGCTGGTGGTGACTCCTTCGCTGGGGGAGGGGGTTGGGGTAGTTGTGGTGCTGCTGGTGGTGCTGACTGTTGGCTCGGTCTCTGGCTGGCACAGCA
>KN477117.1:3217-19007 GCA_000787095.1 Periophthalmodon schlosseri | reverse complement strand
CTCCCCCCCTCCCCCTCTCTCTCTTCCACTTCTCTCTGTCTCTCTTTCCTCCTTCTCCTTTTCTGCTCCCCCTCTATCCCCCATCTCCTCCCCTCTCTTCCTCACTCTCTGCTTCTCTCCCCTCTCCCCCTCTTTCTCACTCTCTCCACACCTGCCCTCTCACCCCTCCTCTCTCCCCCTCCCTCCCTCTCTCTCTCTGGCAGTCTTTGATTGTGAGTGCTGGGGATTACGCGCTGCTCATTTTGCCCGACCCGAGCATGTTTAATTCCTGCAGATCGGCTCTAATTCTCTCCCATAGACAATGACTGTAATGAGATTAAACAGTGTTTCCTCTTCACTCTCTCCCCACTGCGACACTCACACTCATCCCAAACGCCCATCTCTGCTTATGGGACTCCCTAAATACTTGGCATTTCATCTGGGGGTGGGGCTTAACGTTCCATGTCAATCAAAGCTAGAAGAGGGGCATTAAACATCTATCTCCATGGAGCCTCCAGTGCAAGTTACAGGTCAGATCTGCAGAGAGGCAACCCCACTCACAGTAAGAAGCACGTTTGTCAAGCAGTGGTGGAAAAAGTCCTCAGTTTTGTTACTTAAGTAAAAGTACAGATAACAAAAATAACATAAGAACGTAAGTATCACATGAAAAAAACTGACTTAAAGTACTTGTTTAAAAGTGTACTTAAAGAGTAAAAAGTACAAGTATTTCAAGCAGATTTTGACATCTAGTAAAGCTTCAAATGTTATGATTTTGATAAATTTGGTTCAACAGAAACAATTGAATCGATAATTTTTTCTAGCTGTTTTTATTTGTATATTTTTGTTTGCTCAAGTTATGAACGTGTTAAAAATAAATCTATGCAAGATAGATGCCATACTGCATCTTTAACCACTGTGCCACTGTCACTCTGATCTGATGAAAAATAAAAAACAGCCCTATTCAACAGTCAGGAACACTTTATTGAGGCTATTACAAGTGTAGTTATTATAATGTGGTACCCAACTTTCTATTATGACCTGATATAATTATCCCTAAACCTAAAAGCGCAGCATACTCCCTACGTCTCACCAAACCAATGTAATCTGTGAGTAATGACGACGTCCCTCGAGCTAAAGCTACGAGCTAACAGGAAGTGACAGGAGACGTGCCCTGAGCTGATTGGCTGTCGTGTCAGGTTTGTCTGTGCAGGAGACGTTTGATCAGGAAAGAGACAAGGGACCTAAGGTGTGATTTACAAAGTGTGAGGGGACTTGACTGGTTCTTAGAGTTATTCATGAAAACTCGGTTGGGTTTGGCAAGAAGACAAAAGATTATTCCAGATTTTTTTCCCTTTATGTTGATCAAACACTATTTTCAGTTTGAAGGAGAAGCATAATGTTAGTTGCTGGTCACTAATGGCAGTGTAGGTGAGACATTGTAAATATATTGAAAAACAACAATTCTTTGCAAAGTAACCTCACACAACCTAGTTTTTGTTACAATCTACATATGGATAACGCATATTTTTATATCGTTTCGTTTTTACTGGTCACTTGCACTGGCTTGGCACAGTCAGGAGGCCAACGACCAAAGAATCAATGCAACTTCCATGCAGATGTTAGTGTTTTGCCTGGAATGTTCCACACTATGGCATTAAACCTACCTATAGCACTCACCTACACTCACTGGCTTCTAATACATGTTGAGATGTTTTATTTCTGTTTTTGCTATTATTCACTTTGTAATGATCGTTTTGTACGGTAAAGAACTTTGGGCGCCATAGGTTGTTGTAAATGTACTATAACAATTGAATAAACAAAGATGGCAACGTTTAATGCTATACTGTAGAATATTTCCTGCAGAGTGATAACATCTCCATGGAGACAACCAGGTGGCTTACTCTCTACTAGAAACGTTACATAGTGCACCTTTTAAAACGTGTAAAATCCCCATGTTTCTAGTTTGCCGTGACAACCCATAACATCATGAAACCATTGGGGAATTGCATTGGCAGTTGTCAGCTTGTCTGTCCTCTTGCTTCTTGTTCACATTGACCTCTCTCTCCCTCCCTCCATCCCTCCCTCTATCCCTCCATCCTTTAACCTCCATCACCTTTTAATCAATTACCCAGTCTGATTACACCACCCCTCCCGTTTCTCCCAAGTGGGCCGTACTCCACAATGTCAGAGGGTCCCTGTTACTCTGTGGCACTTTCCGCTCTAATCGCCCCAAGTTTAGTCCCGTAATTAGCCCTTAATGCCGCGTCAATTTGAATTAAGGCAGAAGACAGTTTTCAGAGCAGAAAGTGTAGGAGCCTTCCAATAGAAATATGAAAGTCTATTAAATGAATGGTTAGTTTTGACCTCTGCGCGCCCATGTGCAGCGGGACATCACAGCTCATTGGACAAGAGGCCGAACAAGGAGCAGATTCTGACAGTATTTTAAAGGAAGTTTCGACCTAAGATGTGATACAGCAAAAGGGGTGTTGGTAAAGGAGATCAGATTTGAAATATGATACAAACAGAGGGGCAGTGTCTTAGTAGATAGGGATGCACCAATCCGATATTGGTATCTGATATCGGCGCCGATACTGAATGCTTTTCTGGATTGGATATCAACTTCCAAATATCGGTTCACCCAATGCTGAAGGCAAATCCTTAAAGCTGTAGTATCGGAATTGGTATCAGAACTGAAAAAGATGGATCGGTGCATCCCTAATAGTAGGTTGAGTATTCACCCACCAACGGTAGGGTACCTGGTTCAAAGTCTTGTCCAAATCCACCAAGGTTTTCCTACAAGATTCCTACAACTTTGAAGCTAGGCACTGCCAATCCTTATTTGAATTATTTTATGGAATACAGTTTTCGGATACAATAGGAAGGGGCCACCTGTTTGTCTCTATATATGTTATTGAATTGTCTTAAACATTAAACTTATTCATCTCCATGGAGACAAGACCAAGTTACAGGTCAAATCTGTGGAAAGGTGAATCTGCTGTCAGTAAAAATGGATATTTTGTAAAGATATATTTTGACAATAAAAACACTTACATTAAACGTATCTATTTAGCATTTCGTTAATTACAGTACTCTGGACATCTCCAACGATAACATGCAATAACATCTCCATGGAGACAAGCAAACAGTGGACCCTGGGCCAGACAAGTTACATAGTGCACCTTTTAACATTTTGAAGAAAAATCTAACATAGACACTGGGGGCATTCATCTGTGGGAGCTGGAATCGCACCACCAACCTGTGGGTCAGTGGATCGGACCACTCAACCAATGATGTTTATGTCGAGAGCGGGATTTGAACCACTAACCTTTGGATCAGTGGACAAACAGAGAGTGTGACTCTCTGCAGTCCACCAATAACCGTCACGACGTAGTAGTTAATAGTGTTGTTTTTGTTTGTGGTTTCTCAGCACTGTGACGTCCGCCGTGTTCACCGCAGGAGATAACGTGGTTTCCGGGAGCGACGATCGAACGGTCAAAGTTTGGGACCTGAAGAACATGAGGTCACCCATTGCCACCATCCGCACAGACTCTGCCGTCAACAGGTGGGAGGGGGAACTACAGGCTTAAACAACACTGCAATATGCTACATACCATACTACAAACATACTACAAAAATAAGACCAATAATGCACCTTTGTCTATAGTTTATGTACTAAACTTTATTTTTCCTTACTGTGATTCATTTTTTCTCTCAACACTTCAGCAGATTCTCTACATTATAAAATGAATGTAATTCTGGTCAAAAAAGGCACCCCACTGTATGTATTTATTGTTTTGAGGTCAATATGTTGCCCAAAACCTCTGTTGTCAACAGGTTTAAACAGCACCACAATATACTACATACTACAACAAGACCAATAATGTACATGTGGCTAAAGTGTAAAACAAAAACAAAAAAACACAATAGTACACAATAAAGATACTTATTAATGATATGAATAGATGTGGAGGCAGGGTGGAGACTCAGGATGGGGGCTCGGTCTCAGGAGGTTAGTCCAGCTGATTCAGGACCCCCTCCCCTCTCTGTAGATGGTGAGGTCTTCGGGCTGAAAGATGAACAAGAGAGACCGGGTGGGAGGGAGGGTTGAGAGAGCGGAGACAGACGGTGTTGCCGGGATAGGCTGCATAAACATCCTTTGTAGATGTTGAGGCCTCTGAGTTGAAAGATGAACAAGAAACACAGGGTGGGAGGGCAGGGTCAAGAGAACGGAGACAGACGGTGTTGCCGGGATAGGCTTGCATAAACAGGGCTTCTGGGTAATTAGAGGTGTGGTTGAGGTGAGCTGTGGTTCGCTGGAGAGGAGCAGGAGGTTGAGGCGTGGTCCTGCTCCCGAATCTCAGTTAACGCCATATAAAAAACTTCTTTTTTCAACTTTCTTTTCTCACAATCTTTGTAATAATTTGTCTTTTATGACAATTTTTACACATTTATAAAATTTTAAAATGGAGAAATTCTGGTCAATAATTTTTTTTAGCTCAATTTCTCGCTTAAAACTGTAGACTCTAAATAAATACTAAATAAAAATAAAATTGTGTTTATTAAGAGAAAGGTTTGGAAATGTTATTGGAAAAAGTCAAGCTAAAATATATTCAAAAACACAAAAGTTATATATAAGTGAAAATATCTCATGCGTAATTGTAATAGACCCGGACTGAACCAGGACTAAACCAGAACACAAAATGTCAAATTATGTTCCTGTAGATGAAACGTCCTGGTTAGATTCTTATGTTACTTGACCCTATGGTGTATATGTAGATACCCTATATAAATAAAGTGGAAATGTCTGGTAATAGTAATAGTTGTGAACCTGTCTCCTCCAGGATCAGTGTTTCTGCCAATAACCGGATCATCGCTCTGCCTCACGACAATCGTCAGGTCAGACTTTTCGACATGAGCGGAGTTCGACTGGCCAGACTGCCCCGCAGCAACAGGATGGTGAGGCACTGCACACTAGAGAAAGCTGCTTATGTTTTTCATGATCGATGAGACTATAGCAAGTTTTTTTCCTACACCGAAATGGTACTTAAAGGGGACATATTATGTAAAATAGACTTTAATGATCTTTTAACCATGGTATAACAGTGTTCCATCATTATACGTTTACTCAAAATTGCATTTTGATTGATTTGTGCATATTTGACTAATCTTGTATTGTCCTGCATTTGTGGCTTGAGTGCTCAGAAAATTTCAGTTTTCACCTACCCCTTATCTCCTCCCACTGCCCTGTACTTACTTGCGATTATGCCATAAATGTAGTCTCCGGGTCATACATGTCAGGTTCAAAAATATCACATAGGATTTTTTTCAACAAACATACAGCCTAGTTTTTTTCATTCGCTCCTGTTCATTCACATTTTCTTGCAAAGGATGCCAACAATATGCATGTTTTGGTTTAGTTAATAACTTTTTTGTATCGTAGTGCGGGTTAGTAGCATTCAAAAATAAAAGTGGGTGGGTTGTTAGACTCTATAGGAAAACTTGTATCGACCCTTCCCACTCTTGTGTCCAGGGTCACCGGCGGATGGTTTGCTGCACTGCCTGGAATGAGGAGAATCAGTCGTGTAACCTGTTCACGTGTGGGTTTGACAGACAAGCTATCGGCTGGAACATCAACATCCCCGCACTGCTGCAGGAGAAGTGACGTCTGAAAACTAAATACCACAAAAACAGTTAAGAAAAGTGAACTCTGTAAGCTAAATACCACAATATAATCCAGATACAGCCTCCTCCTCTAGTACTGGCACCAATGAGGAAGACTATGGCAATGTAGCAGGACTAAAGCAGGACTAAAGCAGGACTAAAGCAGGACTAAAGCAGGACTAAAGCAGGACTAAAGCAGGATTAAACCAGGATTAAAGCAGGATTAAACCAGGCTTAAACCAGGAGTACAGGTTTAAAGCAAGTCTAGACCAGGACTAGACCAGGACTGGACTAGGTCTAGATCAGGACTAGATCAGGACTAGACCAGTGCTAATACTAGCACCAATGAGGAAGTCTGAGAATGTAGATAACTAAACCAGGACTAAAAAAGGACTAAACCAGGACCAGAACTAAACTAGGACTAATACTGGCACTAATGGTGAAGTCTATGGAGGTTTTGGTAACTTTCTGACTGAAAATATTCTACAGTTCTCCAGCCATGATTCATAAACTAAACCAGGACTAGACCGGGACTAGACCGGGACTGAACCAGGACTGAACCAGGACTGAACCAGGACTGAACCAGGACTGAACCAGGACTGAACCAGGACTGAACCAGTTCTAATACTGGCACCAATGAGAAAGTTTATGAGAATGTAGAGAACTAAACCAGGACTAAACCAGGACTGAACCAGGACCAGGACTAGACCAGGACTAATACTGACACTAATGGTGAAGTGTATGGAGGTTTTGGTAACTTGGGTTGTAGTTTTGGTAACTTTCTGACCCAAAATATTCTACAGCTCTCCAGCCATGATTTATAAACTAAACCAGCACTAGACCGGGACTAGACCGGGACTAGACCGGGAGTAAACCGGGACTAATACTGGAAGCAATGAAGGAATATGGGAATGTAGAGAACTAAACCCGGTCTAAACCAGAACACAAAATATGTTCCCGTAGGTGAAAATTCCTGGTTAGATTCTTATGTTATTTGACCCTACAGTTTACTAAACTAATCAAACAATTGAGAAATCGCTTGTAATATACTTAAGATGCGGAGTTGACAGTAACACAAACACAATATCTTTTTCATAACAGTTAAATGCCAGAAAGCAAAGATAAACATTTATTATTTATTACAAAATGGTGCCAATAATGGTGGAGGAGCTTGTATTAAGTATGTGACAGGATCCATCCATGTGAATACAGTGTGGCCTCTTAAACCGTAGCATTTCCACATCTTCCACAGTGAGTTTTCTTTACATTACTGCACTGATGATCACAACAAATGCTGTAAAGTAGTCAAAGTTTGGGCTTTTACAGTAGTCGTACATGGTGAGACCTAGGTTTAAGTTGAAAAGCTATCCATGGGTTTTGGAGAGATGAAGGACTGGGATTGTTGACGTGGAATTTGAAACGAAATATTCTATCTTTTGAATGGTCAAAAGTCCTCAGAATGGCGTCTATAGAAAGTTGAAACCCGTAAATGTAAGTGCTGCTACTTAAGGCATGTTCTGTTCAAATATTTGCAAGTCATTTTGAAAACTAATTTGATGTTTTGGTTAGATTATTATTCTTACTTGATTTTGGCTATATGTTATTCTAAACAATTTTGGTCAAAGCTGAACATTTTTTTAAGGGTGCACTATGTAACTTTTCTAGCATACCACTCGTCTCCATGGAGATGTTACTCCTTTACTTGTAATGTCCCATAGTATAGCATTAAACTTATCTACCTTGTATTTATTCAATTACAAGTGTTTTTACTGCAAAATATAGAAGAAGAAGATCTGATCTGTAACTTGGCCTGATGACGTCACCTGCTTGTAGCCATGGAGATAGGTTTAATGCCATATTGTGGGACATTCAAGGCAACACAATAACTTTTCTATGGAGAGAAGCAGGTGGTGGGGGACTTTTATGGTTTAAAGATACAGACAGCTGAATAATTATGAAATTAAACTAGAGTAACGATAGCCACTCAAATGAATTGCTAATTGATATAAAAACTATACTTGCATATATGTGGACTTTAAACATGGGCTTATCTGAACAAATGAATACTGAAGCTTTAGATCTATTATTGCCATGTACAAATCTACTTTTAAAAGCCTAAACAGTTTGTAGTCGTGTGTCAGGCTACATTGACCTGACTTGTGTAATGCTTTTTCACCTGTGAATTCTGAGTATTTTTTCCTTATAACCTCATTTTGAAGTACAGTGCTGTTTGCCCATCGGCCTGGACAGTTCAAATCTACTATTCTTATGATTTGAGTTACTGCTGTTTTTTGTGCATGTAGATAAAGTGTAAAGTTTGAGAGTTATAATGTAGAGTTTATTTGTAAATATCTGTGGCCGATGATGTGAGCTGCAAGTTCAATATATAAGGTTTTGTGAATGAAAAAAAGCCATTATGATTATAATCTGGATTTTTTTTTTTTTATTTTAAGCACAAGTCCATCTAATAAAATAGATTTCAACCCAATTAAAAAAAAACAAAAAAACAGAAAAAAACCCTATTTGTTTATATTATGAACGTGTTGTGGACAAATATGAAAATTAAATGATATAATTAATTTATCCAAGAGGCACAAAATATCTGATCCAAATTCTAAATAATATTATGAAATCAGAAAAAATATGAAATTTACCAAATAGAGTAGTATTGTAGTATTGCAGTATTGTAGTATTTAGATATATCTGTAGACGTACCATATACAATCCTACTACTATGAATATCCCTCTATAAACTAATATTTTGACAAATTTTGTTGAAAATTAATATTAATATTTTATTTTACTTTTTTTTTTTCATTCACAAACTCAATCTTAATTGTTTCTGAAGTTGCTGTAATTATTTATAGACAGTAAAACTAGTCGACCAATGGACCAGACACATAAATAAAATATCTACACTCAAAAAATACAATGATGATCCTAAATAAATATGATGTCGCCTTTTTCAATTTAAATTATGTTATGTTAAGTTATGTTAAATGAACTTATATTTTAAGTTGATTGTCTTAAAGTCATTTTTTTTTTTTTTTTCTTTGGATCAACATAAAAAGGTTGCACACTTTTTGTTTAGGTTCAACATCAGTTTTTGGAGTGTATTAAGACAATATTCACTCATTTAAAATGCATTATCTTGCCAAACATTTCTAATATGAAGTTATATATATATATTTTATTTTTTTTGCCTTATTTTAAGCATTTAGCCTTTAGCATCCTGTGTTCCAAACATATTCTAATGTGATAAGCACTTTTTATTTAAAACCTGTTGGAGGTCGAATATTGGTCTACTATTTTTTACTTTCTACTGCTGTAATTCTGCCTTGTTCCATGTTTACAATGGGAAAAAATAGCTGTACATTGTAATTTTTGCCTTTATTATTGGGATGCAAGTGTCAAGACAAGCATAGCAATAACTTAGGGAAACGTTCAAAAACATCCTTCAAAATAAGAGTCTTGTGTCCTGTCTGTGGTGTACATTGTAATATCCTTTATTTTTCTGGTTTTATTTTGAAATCCACTTCTTGTTGCCAATTCAGAAACCTCGTACAGTGATCCGGCGTGTTACTGGTGATGTCATTGCAATACTAGTCTGTCAGTATGGAGTTTGTGAGTTTACATAGAAATCTTTGCCTATACAATTCATTTCTTTAGCACCTTTTGTTGAAGTATGAAGTCTTTCCGAATACTGTTACTTCAAAAAAAATACACAGTTGTCATTAACCTCATGTTTGCTGGTCTTAAAGTGAAGTTCCGTTCTGTACCATATAAATATGTAATAAAAAAATATAGACTAACATTTGGTTTAAAGTATAAATTGAATGCATCAAGATTACCACATTTTTATGAAGTTAAAAACCTGTCGAAATAGGGAAATACAGTGGCCTATAACAAGATAAAGAAGTGTGTATATCAGGTTACATGCAATAGAAAAAAATATATATATGCAAAATTTCCAAATTGTTACATCAGTGGTAAATTTTGATTCAAGTGCATCAGGGAAAAAATATCAGAAAATTACAATATTGAAATATACGTAATTAGTAATAAGAAAAAATAGGCTACAAATTGGTTATGAATGTATGGGTCAGAAAACTTTTATACGATGCCACTAGATGCTGTCAAGAGTTACACTGCCATTTAAAGCTGCACTATGTAACTTTTCTCGGGGAGTCCGCCATCTGCTCGTCTCCATGGAGATCTCATTGCTTTGCCCGGCATGCTCCACAGTATGGCATTAAACTTACTTATCTTGCATTTAATTATCAATTACAAGTGTTTTCATTGCCTTGAAAAACATGCACTGTGCGTGGGCTTGCATTGCCACAGATCTGACCTGTAACTTAGCATGGTGGAGTCGCCCGCGTGTCTTCATGCAGATAGTTGTTTAATGCCGTACTGTGGAACGTCAAAGCAATAACATTTCCACGATGACTAGCGGGTGACGAACAAAGGCACCTCCACTGGAAAAGTTATTGTATAGAATTGTATAGTCATCTATAATAATCCATTCATATCAATATCTTAACTTCAGTCAAAACACCAATGTGAAATCCTATTGACTTTCCCACGCGTTTGTGAATAAAATCTTGCCGTATGCATAACTTGGCCCAAACTCCCCATCACCTTGTTATCAACGACAATACATGGACATTGTAGTAGCAAATGTAATACTGAAAACGCCTTACCGCTTGCTTTAAAATATATCGGCTCTATCTATTTTAGCATCAGCTCCTTTTCCCAAGCTAAATTACTAACGTGTTTTGTAGATACGTTTAATACATTCTTTACATTCAAGAAACTCAATCTTGCTCCCCAACGCTATCAATGTCATTTTAATCAGGCTGCATAAAAGCCAGGCGTATTCCCATGTATGAGTTATGAGAAACTGATAGGGGAAGAGGTATTGAATTACTGGTCCAATTGGATATAATACTTGACTATAATTGAGTTTGAAGGATAAATATTCACTTGAAACTTCATTCGAGCAGAGGCTTGGTGTCACTTTGAGCTCGCAGATCCTTCGCAATAAAACGTGTGATTCCCATTTCACTTTTTCCTGTTTTTTCCCCAATTTTAGGCAAAAGATAAACAAAAACTTGAGACATCCCAGTTAATTTATGTAGTGTGTGTGAAGTACTTGGCCAGGAGTGTAGTGTTGTTCAGCTCCTGTGTGAAATAAAGTTAGAAAGTTTTTGTTTTTTTCAAACTTTGTACTTTCAGGACAAAAGTTTAGGGTTCAAATGTGTTTTATAATGAACGATTTAAGATGTTTACACTAGTTTTGAATAATTCTGGATCATAAATGTGTCTCAGTGTTGCAAATCAAAGCATGGTAAGACGATACATATATTCATTTTGCTTCAGTTATGTAACTTTTCTGGAGGAGGGTACGCCGCATAGTTTGTCTCTATGGAGATGTTATTGCTTTGTCTGGAATGTTCTACAGTATGGTTTTAAACTTATAAATCTCCATGGAGACAAGCGGATGATGACGCCAGGCCAAGTTACAGGTCAGATCCGTTCTTTCCATTCCAATCCATTCTTTTTAGTCAGTTAGGCAATAAAAACACTTGAATAAATGCAAAATTGAGATGTTGAATTAATGCTATGCTGTGGAGCATTCAATTAGGCCTCCATTAGTAGACCTAATTACAAGTGAATTTGAGATGTTTTAAATTGTACTTTGACAGCTGCATGCAAATAATACACTGCCTGGCCAAAAAAAAAAAGTCACCACCAATGTCGTGGACGCCCTTTAGCTTTGATTACGGCACACATTCACTGTGGCATTGTTTCCATAAGCTTCTGCAGTGTCACAAGGTTTATTTCCATCCAGTGTTGCATTACTTTTTCACTAAGATCTTGCATTGATGATGGTAGAGTCTGACCTCTGCGCAAAGCCTTCTCCAGCACATCCCAAAGATTCTCAATGGGGTTAAGGTCTGGACTCTGTGGTGGCCAATCCATGTGTGAAAATGACGTCTCGTGCTCCTGAACCACTCTTTCACAATTTGAGCCCGATGAATCCTGGCATTGTCATCTTGGAATATCCCCGTGCCATCAGGGAAGAAAAAAATCCATTGATGGAATAACCTGGTCATTCAGTATATTCAGGTGGTCAGCTGACCTCATTCTTTGAGCACAGACTGTTGCTGAACCTAGACCTGACCAACTGCAGCAACCTGTTACCTATTTGCTTAGTTAAATCCAGGTGGCGACTTTTTTTTTGGCCAGGCAGTGTATTTTTCAGATTGTTTTGGGAGCCAGAGTTATCACAAATCTCGCAGTGGTTTGGATTGCAGACTGCTTGCTTTTTTTCATTAAAATGCACAAATATATGTTCCGGTTTCAATTTTATTTTGGTTCTGTCAAGACAATACAATTATTAAATCAATTACTAAATGAATCATAAATTATTAATTAAATACAGGATTAGTTGCAATTAATGTTCATTACAGCCCTAGTTTTGCACCACAGATCTGGCTGCTGGCCCTATATGGGTTTTTGCTTTCTGTTATGGGTGACATTTTGAGGACTTTTCACAATTCAAAAGGTATAATATTTTGTTAATAATTTTTCATCATTTTGAAACCCATGGATATAGGCCCGACTGTTACTGTTTAAAATGTGGCGTCCAACAGATGAGCTGATTTGTGCATTTGTCCCTCTCAAATAACATTACAATCACAAGCTAGCTAGTGTTAGCCAACAGTTTTCCAGTTAGTCACTCTCACTTTATTGTTGAAACAAATAAACAGGACCATGAACGCTCGTATTGATCACAGGCTCCTGAAAATGTGTTGAATTAAAAGGTGACCAGACCCAAAACATATACATAACATTGCACTGCTGTAGCAGTCTGTTTTCACACTCAGGTCTCCCTCGGCTTCTCCAGTGTTGTGAGAATAATTCACCTCTCCTCTTCGTCCATTAGATTATCGCCGTGTGGCCGTGACCATCACCGGAGCAAATGGTCAATTATGATGTTTATTATGGGGCGTACAGACAGCCTGGGGCCTTCGGGGGCCAGCGGTGAGGAGGGGAGGGGGGCGTTCTGTCTCTGTATGACACCTGCCACTGCGGCTAACACACAGACAACCATTTAGGCACGGATTTCCCCACAGAGAAAGGGGAGAGAGGAGAGAGAGAAAGAGAGAGGTGAGGAAAGAGGGAACAGGAGAGAAATGGGGTGAAGAGATGGAGCGAAAGAGGGAGAAACGGGGTGAAAAGAGGGAGAGAAAGAGGGAGAAAGGGAAGAGAGAGGCAAGAGAGAGAGAAAAAGAGGTGAGGAAAGAGGGAACAGGAGAGAAGAAGAGAGGGAGAGAAAGAGGGAGAAGGAAAAGAGAGAGGTGGGAGAGAGAGAGAGAGATGTGAGGAAAGAGGGAACAATGAAAGAGGGAGAGAAAGAGGGAGAGAAAAATAAACAGGAGAGGGAGTAGAGGAGGAGGAGACAAAAGAAAAAGAGCAGAGAGGCAGATGAGAAGGGGAGAGAAAGCGAGAGATGGGGCGAGAAAAAAGCAGGGGGAGAGGAAAGAGGGAAAAAGAGGTGAAAGGGAGAGAGGGGAGGAGGGAGGGAGAGAGAAACAGCGAGAGAAATAGAGCAAAAGAGAGAGAGAGGGAGGGCTCTCCCCAGAGATAGAGAAAGAGAGACAGAGAGCGAGAGAGTGAGAGAGAGAGGGAAGAAGAGAGGGAGAGTGAGAGGGAGAGAGAGAGAGAGAGAAAGAGAGAGGGAGAGGCGTGGAGGAGGAGGAGGAGGAGGAGGAGGCGAGCCCCTTTAATATCTGAGAGCTAAGTAGCCAAGAGTAACTCCTAACATTTTATGTCAAATTAACTGATGTAATTTAAATAGATCATCTTAAAATTCAAACTATTTGCTCTGGGTCAACATAAAATAATGAAATATGAAATAATAAAATATAACATGAATATTTCCCACAGAATACTTATATTTGATGAGGTTGAATGTAAACTCTTTTTACATTGCAGTGGTAAGGCCTGATCAGGTCATAAAAACATCCATTATTATCATTTTTAAAATTCAAAATCTGTTTATTTATTTTTGCTGCAAACATATTTATTGTAAAATACTCCAGATAAAAAGGTGAGGTAATGTCTCATGTACTTAAAGATGTACTATGTAAGTTTTCTAGAGAAGGCGCCGTCATCTATTTGTCTCCATGGAGATGTTATTGCTTTGAATGTTGTATGTAGTATGTCTGTCAATTTACCTACCTCCACAGAGACACCACCAGCTTGGGTTGCAAGTCAGATCTGTGGAGAGGCAAGCCCGCTCACGGTAAGAATGCATGATTTTCGAGGTAGTTTTGAGCAACAAAAACACGTGTAGTTATAATAATTAAATAAATGCAAAATAGATCGATTTAATGCCATACTACAAGACATTCCACGCTAATCCAGACACCACGGAGACAAGGAGATGCCACCATCTTCACTTCCACCAGAAAAGTTACATAGTGCACCTTTAACAGCTCATTGTCTAAAAATAACAGGTATAGTATTGTAGTCATAAATTAGCCTATTATCATGTATATGTCTGTTTATTTACCAAATGAAACACATGCTCTTTAATACGGTACAAACATTGACTTTTATTGTTACTGAGGTGCACTGTCACAGACCTAGCAGCAGATCACTCCTTTACATCATTCTCGTTGCCAGTTAAGAGTTCTCTCTCACATTTTAGTTCATTTATTTTACATTTTTTACACATATTTACACACAATTAGGTACAATATTGCCATTCGGACATGCCTTATAAGTATTATCTCTCAAAATAAAGTCATTTTATTTACTTAATGATCGCTGTGGGTACAGTTTACATGGCTGAACAGACGACATAGATGCTACCTCTTTAGTGTGTGATGCCGTTTTAAAACAATATAGACAAAAATAGGACGTTTTTGTAGTAACTTGTGTTCTATATGTTAAAATAATGTCTCTAAGCTGCCTCTAAGTTAAGTTAAAAATGTTTACAGTTGAACATGTTATGATAAACTGTAAAATGTGTGTAAGATAATGCATCATTTTTGGTATTAAACTCTTAAAAAAGGCAGTCCCATCCAACTGCGGTCTCAGCAATGTGTTAGAACGTACACAGAATGGACAGTTAGGATTTTAAGTCTGAAAAATGACTAAAGTGACACAATGTAAGAGGTAAGGGAGACGTAGGTCCAATAGTTACAGTTTAAGGCCCTCTTCAGATCTTACAGTACAATTTCCGTTCTCAAAATGCAAAAGTGCAGTTTTCCCCTTTATTAGTATAGGCTTTTGGATAGCTTATTTAAGCCTATAAGGTACTAGTTTTTTTGTTAGCTAAACTGGGGTGCAAGACCACATAATATAAAGGGTAAAATAAATGTAAGATGTTTATTTTATTAGGGATTGGGTGAACAAATAAATTGGTGGGTGTCTAGCAGTCCTATTGTGCTTGTGTCTGCGATATAGTTAGAATCTATGACACCCATGGATCTTTATGTTATAATCTGGACATTTAAAATCGCAATATTGATCCAAAACAACTTCATAAAAAAGAACCATGAAGTTGTCGGCACATCGTATGGGCAGCTACGTGTAGTGGATTTTTTTTCATTTGTACCAAAATGACTATTTGACGCTGCCGAATCCTACGTGTATCAATGAAAATAAAACTGAAGAACGAAGTAAGTACAGAGTAGTGGGCGTGTGCCCGTGGCGGTGAAAACGGGATTCATCTGCAATATAGCGTCTTGAAACAACTATAACATGGTTCAAAGTTCTGAAACATGAATTTTGCAGAATAGGTTGGCTTTAACAAAAATAATAATTGTATATGGTAAGTAGTACAATTATTTAGCAATGGGCCCTTTAACATTGTACAAAAAATAATTTGCTAAATATGTGGAAAGCAAAATTGAATTCAGATTTGAATGAAATTATATGATTGACAGTAAAAAAAAAAAAAAAAGTTACTGCATTTAAGTTTACATTACATCTATTTTGGGGCCAACACATACACAATTTACCACTTCTTCCAATTGCTCTTAGTACAGGTCTGAACAGGGCCTAAACTCCACTGCATCTGTTCATTCAAATCAAAAATCTCAAGTCCACCACTAGATGTCAGTATTAGATT